>JYFJ02003379.1:0-42622 GCA_000934665.2 Catajapyx aquilonaris | reverse complement strand
TGTTGGCAACAATAAATATAAACAAAAATTTGCCGCAAGTCGCGCCGTTTGCCGCGCGACATTTTTTTTGTGAAATGGCCTTAAGAATTGCAAAGAATGTACAATTCTATTGGGGCATAAACAATTATTATCAATTGCTACTTGATTTTTTTCCCTGCAGCGACACCAGGAGTCAAAAATTGCTTCTGCAACATTCATATTACAACACCTATACTTTGCATCCAAATAATGCCCTTTTCCTACATGCCCCTACACCCACATGCAAAAACGACTACAACAACAACCAACTGCTGGGTGACGAGACGAGAAAAATTTCACTACAATGCAAAGTATAGCCTGTAAATGTGTATCCGTTGTTACACATTTGAAACGTGTAAACTGTGTGAGCGAGGTGGAGGTGGGTCATCTTGCTTGATGGGCACACGCCTAGAGCAACACCATGTTGCCAAAACACAGCCAATCTAACAACGAAGAACACCGAAACTAATGTAAAGGCTACTATATTTTTTTCAACCCGACTGGGAGTGTGCCCGTTAAGCACGAGGACCCACCTCCCGGGCCTCCATTCTGTTAGCCGCTTCTTGCCAAAAGAGAACAAGAACCATGCTGAGAGCATGCGGCAATGGAAGACCCCTAAAATGAACTCTCACTACGCTGGTGGAAGTGTGTTGGGGTCCAGATTAGCACAGTAATGCAATCACTTCTTGGTCATGATTTTCAGATACTCAAGGGCATTGCGAGCTGCATCCGACTGGGCATCCTTGTCCGACTTGCCAGTGCCGTAGCAGACTGCCACTGGCAGAGTACTCAGCTGCACCAGGCACTGGAATAAGCCTGTAAGTGAATGCAAATAAATTAGTTTGTGTATGGTCTATGAGAGAGACTATCTTCAAAACTTTAAAGTGGCAGGCATCACTTCATCAAATTGCTAAAAATAATGGTTAGTATCTTCAATACGGTACCAGAGAAAAAAAAAAAACAGATTCCTTGATAGCTTGAATGGTATACTCTACTGGCACCACTAGTAACTTCTCAATTAGTACATAACTATAAATAAGTTTTTTAAAAAGTACGACAGCTCACCTGTGGCCGACATCTCTTCTATGTCGACATAGGTAACCTCAAAGTTCTGCTCGACTGCAATCTCATGCAGAAACTGGACATAGTTGAGCACAGTTGTGTTCAGTGGGGTGGTCTGAAAAATATTTACGAGTTGAGAATAAACATGGGAAACTTTTCCCATAAAGACCAAAATCGAAACATAACCGATAATGTAGTGTCCTGGCAACGGGAAACAGAAAACCAAATCACAGGCAAGGATGGGAAGTAAAAAATTCAAAGCTAAGAAACAAAGATAAACAAGCCAAAAGTGCCATCATGCATCCACACAGTTCTCAGGGTTTTCAGGAGAGGTAAATTTTTGGCGGGAACAAGGCCCACTCACCTCGTCCAGCAATTCATAGATGGACGTCGGTATCTCCAAGATCTAGAAAAAAAGAAGAGGACAAAAACCACATGCCAATCACTTTGTTTGGTTATGCTTCCCCAGGGTAGGGAGGTTAAGGAGGTGGAGGTAAGCCAGCTCTTTTGCTTCCAACATGCCAAACCAAGCCACACACCTACAATGTCAACAGCTCTAACAGAGACAGAAAAGAGGTGAGGATAAGGTTTGGTGAACACATAGCAAAGCATATGAATGGCCCAACTGCCTCAACTGCACTTGTATGACGTAGAGAGAAAATATGGTTCAGCTCACTTATCCTAATCTGGAAGGGAGTTTAGAGTTCAGATGAGTTGTTTATGTGATTGCCAGTGCATTCAAGCAATGTGAAAGCATGTTATTGCTGATCATTTAGTTATTCCAGCAATACCATACAACTGAAAAAGTCTTGTAACTTCATGCTGGCATAGAGTGTGGCATCCTTCCTGCTCAAGTTTTTCATGGAGCTGAAAGTTAATTTTAAACTTGACATGTTGCAGGATGCTCTTCCCTCCCCAAGGGCAGCATAACAATAAGCAGCATGCCACCAAAATCCCCCTATTTCTGAATAACCGATGTCCTCCCACCACCAATGGCATGGGTTCATGCACAGTGGCATAGTCCCACTGCCGTCCTTCATTAAGCTGTTCTCCTGTCACCACCATACAAATGCAAATGAAGTCCTTGTGAGCTAGCCACATTTTCTCTCTGCCCTCTCTCTCTCTCTCTTTATTTGTTCACCTGCAGCTGGGCCAGCTTCTCTCCCGTGGATGACTTGAGATTGCGATGGAACTGCGAGACCTTCTGGCTGTGTGGCGGGGACAGGGTTGAGATCTTACTGTCTTTCAGCCCCGCATAACGAGCGGCCGACAGCTTTTGTGCTATCTGCAAGAACAAAAGTGTTTTTTTGTTGCCAGGAATTTTCCTCTTCCTTTCTCTATCTGTCCGCAAAGCTATTTCAGAGGCTGGAAAGACAGTAAGACTTTTGGGAAGTAGGAGTGGGAGCATGCAGTGGGATCGGTATGAAAATAGGTAGGCTAGAATTCTTTCCTGACACCTCTCCCAAGAAATTGTGCTGTCTCACATTGAGTTGACTACTCATAAATATAGGAATGCTTAGAGCTAATAAGATGATCTGCCCTACCTCACCCATTTGAATTTCAAAATTTAAGTGATTTTTTTGGCTATAAATTTCAACAAATTCAAAGCACCTCTTAACAACATTGCAAACAGGCTATTCATGACAGTTCCAACAGCAAAACATGAGAATAGGTGATGAACATGGGCCAATTATGAAGCTTCACTCCCTGAAAAGTTGGCTCAGCAGCCTGAAGCTGCCCCATTTCCATCACACAATCAGAAGCCAACTCATGTTGAGCCAGCTCTTTGTATGCAAGAACATACCTCGTCCTCATCCTCCAACCCAGCAGTGACATTTGGGGTCTCTGTGGGCAAATCTTTGAGCTTCTGGAGCATCTTATAAGCAGCCTGCCGCTTGGCCAGCTTCTTTGACTTCCCTGTGCCAGTCTCGCGGAGCTTGCAAACAACACATGCAATGGTGAATTGCCTCTCATGGGGCAGTCCCTCCTCAGATACCACTTCATAGGCTGGGGGTGGCTTCCTTCTCGCCATGCACAATTCTTGGAGGGCTCCCACTGGGTTTCCAGGGATTTTGTCCTCATAAGGCGATACCACCTAGAAAGAAAGCATGGCAAATTAGATGTTAAAAGAACATCTGAACCATGCATCAAAATGTGCAATGTTGCGTATCAAATTAGCAATTGGCCTGCCTTTTGTTTTGGTACTCACTTGGGTGTTGACTTCTGCCAATGAGGGCTGACCAGGGTTGCAAGGCAGCCCACCAGAATTCTGTTGCACAATCTTGTCCAACACTGCTTTAGCTGCAGCATGTTTAGCTTCCTTCTTTGAATGCCCGGTACCAGTTGCCACTGCACCATAGACAAATTCAAATTTAGTACGCACCAGTATACTGGGTGTTTCTAACTAGTCCAGCCAATGGCTGTCAGCGTATTACTTGGACCAAAACAAGTATGTCAGCTCCTGGTAGCTCAGTGTTTACAGGACACAATCGCAATGGGTAATGCAACACGGGCCAAAACAAGTCGAAAATGAAGGGTGGAGAAATGTTGAGGGACTAACAGTTAACGAGGTAGACGACCAGAAACATTGGCGTGTGGTTGCCACAGTTGCAGGATATGAGTGGTGATAATCACTTCTGTGACAGAGGTGACCTTGCAAATCCCAACAGTCCTAATTTTCACGCGCTCATATCCTGCTCCTTCGGCAACCATTGACCAACGCTTCTGGTGTAGGTAATTTTAACTGTTTCTCCCTTGACATTTCTCCCCCCTACATTTTCTGACTTCTTTTGTCTCAAAGAATACTACAGCCATTGGCTGGCCTAGTAACAAACACCCTGTATGTGCTACAACCAAGGGGGTAACAACTCCCCCAAAAACGTGTACACCAGTTCCACGACCCCTTGGCTACAACAGCAGATAACCCTTAACCTACATTCACAATGAGAACAATGCCCCTTATCAATTCCAATTGCAGACTGTTTATTCCACCCGCCATGCCATGCACGTTGGTATGTATGAATGCCGAACGTACCAACAATATCTCCCACGGTGACCCTGTACATGAATGTGGGTTCGTGTACAGCCCCCTCGATCTGAACCAGCTCGTACTTGGGGGTCATCCCTCTTCGGCTGTACAGCTCCTGCAGCAGCGACACCGGGGTCTTGGCCGGAAGTCCTCCACCCAGTTGAGCTGCCTCGAAAGACCCACCTTCCTGCTTGACTGCATTCTGAAAAGCAACCCATTTTCAGCCCTGAAACAGTGTTCCTCTGACCCGCAGCCAAACATGCTAATGGCGATAATTCAGTCTGCAGCAGACTTTCCTAGAACAGTTTGTCATATTCTCCTGTATATCAATCACAAGGTTGCAGGGTGAATGGCCAGCCAAACATAAAGCGGTTAGGCCTGGGCGGCTCTCTTCCCCCCTCCCTCCTTTCCGGGCCCATCCTTCCTTTACCTGCTGGGCTGGTCCCGTGCTGGCTGGACCCCTCATTCCGTTCAGCCCCAATCCCAAGCCGCTGGGAGTCTCGGGCATGAACATATCTGCCCCTTCTTCTTCCTCCTCCTTCCCCTTTTCGCCCCGGTCTGGCCCCGTTCCGAACACCACCCCCGACGCAAGAGAACAAGGCAACACCCCCTCAGCCAGCCACCACCCCACCAAGCAAGCTGACACCCGGCGCTTTGATCGAACAGCGCAAAAGAGAGGGAACAGAGCATAGCAGCTAGCTCGGCTTCACTTTTGTTTATTGGCTGTGGTAGCAGTTAACAGCTTCTGACCGCGCAGGTACTAGACTCTGTGTAAATTATACACGTTCAAGTTTGGCAGTGGCCAGACTGACCACATTTGGTGCCTGGAATTTTTGTTTTTAGAAGGGCAGGGTGTCTGGGCCTTATGGCACTGTATGGGAGAAAGCGGGAGAAAGTAATGTTGCCAAACGGTTAATAGCTACTTCTTTAACTGTTACGAGGCGGCAGGTGCGGCGGAACTGGGCGGAACAAAGGGTGCGGCGTCATTTCCAGCAAATAACTGCAATTTCGCCAAATAGCACGCAAATTGTTAGACAAATATTTGCGCAAAAGATACAAAGACGTTGCCAAGATGTTGCATCGCTTGCAAATTCGCAACCTGAAATGATGTTTTCAATGTTATGTACGGTTATGTAATTATACCGAATTGCATAAAGAGCCTATTGTTCCTCTTCAAACGCACCCGCGCAGGTGGCACTGTGAAATCACCAAATCGAATATTGCAATTGTATTTTACCGGTGGTTTTAAAGCAGTTTGTGCGCTTTTACTCATAAATCTGATTTAATTAAAGCTTGTCATCATCAATTAATAACGTGGCAACCATGTAATGTGTCCCGACTTGGCAACACTGGTGGTGCAACGTCCAAGATGGCGATCGGCTCGTCGTGTCGTCTGGCAGAGTAAACTGCGTCTCTGCACTGAAACCGGCTTTTCCTGGGGTCATGGCGGGAGGCAAGAAGGCCAAGAAGGACTACGACAAAGGTAACGTTCGCGTGAATCCGGGATCATACACAAGTAGAGCTCATTTGGAGGTGCAGCCAGGAAAAAATTGACTTACAGGGACGTGCTCGAATGAAAGCCATGATGAGTGTTGCTGCACATTTTGAAACTAAGTTGCTGCAATATTTCCTCCACTCGTATCAAATTGCTAACAACAAGATCTACCGCAGTAGCCATTCTAATTGAAAAAAAAGAAGTTTTACAGTAAGTACTACAATAGGCTACGGATTTAACAGACTTAACAGGACTGCAGAAATAAGTATCATAACCTAATACACAGGCCATATACGGAAGTATGGTGGGAGAGGCGCAGTGGCGCTGCAGTGACATATGAGCCCAGGGATGGAAGGGTCCTGCTGCGGAAAGTCTATCGTTTATCCGCACCTAGCGACGCGGTGCTCCAAACATGTTGGCTACGCGTCGCAAACAACCGGTTGCCGGGAGAGCATAACAAAGGGCGTCTTCTTACCTCGGCCACGCGAACCGTTCAGACGAGTGCTAGGACCACAGTATTAATGAAGGAGGTGGGAAATATGCCATGATGGTTGCTGCAGTCCGTTAACCCAAAGAACGATATGATGTCACACCAGCCGTGTTTTCTGAGCGTGTGCAGTAGTAGGCCTATGCCTGCAGAGTGAGTCGTGGGCATGATAGGAGGGGAGAGCCTGGTGGTGGCAGGCGGAACTTGGCGTCATGTAGTTCGTTTGTTTAACGGACTGTGTGAAGGTGTACTTCGCGCTTGGCAAAGCCACATTACGTTCGTTGGCCTGCGGCGCCACAAGATGGACAGTAAATGTTGCGGATACAGAAACCCACAATAAGCGCCCAGCTCCGCTATCGCTCCGCAAGAACTAAAAATATCACGCACGGGCGACGTACCGTGCCTGGCAGGGCCACAACAATGTACAGTAGTACTGTTGCGGTAACAAAAAGCCATACAGCAACACCAAGACAAATGGCTATTCCATCCACTTAATCACCTCAAAATCCCGAATTGAATCCCTGAAAACCCGAAAAGAAGAATAAAGCACAGTTCCATGTAACCATGCAGCAGTATCAATAGGCACCCGATTGTTTGCGACTCAACGTTGCCAACCGTCGGGAGGTCTTGTTGTTAACGTGCGGATAAACAATAGTTTATCCCCTGCTGCTGGGTTCGATCCCAGCCCGGGGTCTCCCCCCTTCATCTCGAGCAGCGTTAAGCGGTTGTCTCTGGGTTCGTCTCAGGTGGAATCTCTGATAGACTAATCCACCCGGGGGAGTTCACAAAATGTACTCTTTCAGACATTGCACTTGCATCTTGCACATCCCCTCCCAGCTCATGGACCCGGGCGATTCGCAACAATGTTCCAATATAGGTACACATTGTACACAGGCCAAAAAAGAACAAATAAAGGTCCGTGCATTACCTCCCCAGTTGGGAGGTCCGCACTACCCAAATTATTATTATTATTATTATTATTATTATTATTATTATTATTATTATTATTATTATTATTATTATTATTATTATTATTATATGGAAGTATGGTGGGTCAGCCTTTCGAGTCTGCCATAGCTGAGGCTGTTACATCTGGAATCAATGGGATATGCTAGGATCAAGAATGTCCACTTACCAAGTAACTTCTCTCTTGATCATCATGGAAGAGTATATCTTTTGTAATCCCCTCTGGGAAAGCACCACATCCTATTAATGCAGTCAGGATAGAGCGGTTACTCTGTGATGACTGGTTGAGCACTGAATGGAGCTTTGAGCGGAATGCAAATTCTGCCATAATTTTTGTGCCATTCCTGATTATGAACAAACCAACTGTAGTTCTTCCCACCACGGTCACAGTCTTATTCCCAATTAATGCAGTCAGAGCAGCATTCCAGGAGTAATTGTGGAGTGAACTGATGGGTGCTGAGTGGTGATATAGGCAGGTTTCAAAATCTAACTCTGTGGTGTCATTGCCACGAGTGTTACTTGCGCTGCACAAAGCAACTGCTTTTCTCTCCAGGTTCATGGTATCATTCTCAATAATTGCGGCCAGAGCAGGGCAGATATTTGGAGAGTTATTTTGGGGTGTACTGACCAATGTTGAGTGAAGATCCAGGTCGGTTGCGTAACCAGACTCAGAGGTGTCATTGCCACTAGTGTTACTTGTGCTGCACAAAGCAAGTGCAGCTTTTCCCTCCAGGTTTATGTTATCATTCTCAATAATTACGGCCAGAGCAGGGCAGGTATTTGGAGAGTTATTTTGGGGTGTACTGACCAATGTTGAGTGAAGATCCAGGTCGGTTGCATAATCAGACTCAGAGGTGGCATTTCCACAAGTGTTACTTGTGCTGCACAAAGCAAGTGCAGCTTTTCCCTCCAGGATCATGGTATCATTCTCAATAATTGCAGCCAGAGCAGGGCAGGTATTTGGAGAGTTATTTTGGCGTGTACTGACCAATGTTGAGTGAAGATCCAGGTCGGTTGCATAATCAGACTCAGAGGTGTCATTGCCACTAGTGTTACTTGCGCTGCACAAAGCAAGTGCAGCTTTTCCCTCCAGGACCATGGTATCATTCTCAATAATTGCATCCAGAGCAGGGCAGGTATTTGGAGAGTTATTATGGGGTGTACTGACCAATGTTGAGTGAAGATCCAGGTTGGTTGCATGATCAGACTCAGAGGTGGCATTGCCATGAGTGTTACTTGCGCTGCATGCAGATTTTCCCTCCAGGATCACGGTATCATTCTCAATAATTGCGGCCAGAGCAGGGCAGGTATTTGGAGAGTTATTTTGGGGTGTACTGATGGATGTTGAGTGGAGATCCAGGTTGGTTGAACAGTCCAACTCGGTGGTATCATTGCCATGAGTGTTCCTTGTGCCAGATGTACTAAGGGCAGTTTTCTTCGACATAAATGTGGCACTGAGCGTGTACTTTGGTGTGTACTTAGGTGCATTTTTCTTCACCTCTGCCTCAACATGAACTTCGCTGTTCCCTAATGCGTTGTTGCCGAAGTGGTTCTCCTTGAACTGAACCCATCTGTTTGACTTCATCTCAGACACTTGTGGATAACTGATTCTCTGAAGATGAAATAGGGGGATTTGACTTAAGCAATTGATAAACACATTAATTATGCAATCATTGTTTCCAGGCCTGCTATACCTGTACACCTGCAATTGGAGCAATTCTCAGTAACAGTGTGACACTGTTATGTTTCTATTATTTTCTTCTCTTTTTTTTGGTAATGATAAGCCAATCTGCAGTGTCATCAAAAAACAATGTCCCAATTTGAAAACCCTATAACTCGGAAACTTGTAGACATCTGAATGATTTACGTTTGGAAATGCTAAGAAAGATCTAAAGTGTTGGTCTCACCTTAGTTTGTTTCGATATGAGCTTCATGTGTCGCTCGGCAGATTGAAAAGCAGGTAATCGGTATTGTGCCAAACCCTATCAATCTTATTTGGAGTTAACAGTTGCAGTCCTATCCCATAGGTGCTGGATATCTCGGGTCTTTACACCACACATCTTGTTCTTGATGATTCACATAAAAAGCTGCCTCATCCATGAAACAAACCTGTCATAGGAAAATTTCATTTGTTCAGCCTCCCAGTGTGCGAAGTCTTTAATGAGAAGTTTCGCCATGCCTATCCCCTTCAGAAGCCCAGATCTTGCCCCGATGGACTTTTTTGTGGAGACACATGTATGGTGAAAAGATCGGGCATCACCAGCACCTACGGCAGTGCTTCCAAAACTGTGGGTCGCGACCCCATTTGCGTTCACAAAAATAATATGTTTTGCCATTGCGAGATGATTAAAATTGTGCCCCCAGCAGCCCCCTGCAACTTATACAATACGGCAATGTAATATAAAAGTCTACGTCCACAATGCTGGCGTATGCCCACAGGATCTTGTGGTTAGGGCGGACGCTTGCAGACGCCTGAAACAATCCGAACCATTCTTTCCACTGCAGCTGGGTCTGGAGGGCATTCGCAGATCGCCAGTCAGCCACCCGAACCACAAGATCCCTGTGGGGCCATGCTAGCGCCACATTCCAGGCTGGGGGAGACTTTTATATTCAACAACCATCACCATAGGGCTAGATAGGGAGTTGCGAGGGGCTAGCCCCTAGTGACTTAATAACCTGCAAAATAAAAACCCTTCGCTGATGCCATTTTTTTGGACATTGTTGAACTGCAGCTTAACTGATATGTCAAAATTTCAACTAGGCCTAGTGCTTAAGTGACAACATCTGAGACACCAGTTGGCCTGGTGAGGGTCACTTTGCATCATTGGAAAGAGGAACTTTCATTCTACGAAATCTGCAGATTTTGTGAAACTTTGCTTCATATTCACCTTGAACTCAGGAGGTCAACTTGGGGAGACAAAGAGTAGAACCTCCACAGGAACAGGATGCGTGCAGGATGTGCGATGTCGTTGCCCTGGACCTGTCAGGGTTGACAGATGGAACTGTGATCCACTAGTCCTGAATTTTTTCATAATTGACGCGAAATTAGTTCAAGATGAACGTATATGCCTCATAATTGTCGATTATTTTTCATATGAACTTCCGTTGCATTCAGAATGACAATCGGGTAAAGTGGGCCTGGAACAAAATCGCCTCTCATGCGATATATCGATTTTCGATATATCGCAATTGACATCGTAGATTGCTTGTAATTGATGCCTACTTACCGTCAAACAATCAGATGTTACACATTTCGCTAATAATTTAGAGGAAAGCAGAGAGCACGGATAAAATTATAATTCCATCGAATAAGTTTGTAATGAGGTGCTACACGACAATGCAAATATCGATTGCCTGTGAGATATATATCGAAATATTTTATAGCCCTCCTTATGGGGGAAAAAGCGGGAAAACGCGAAATTTTGCATGCATGTTGTCAGTGTGTTGCCCTTATCTGTGATTACACCAAGGACCTTGCAATATGTTATTGTGATAATAGCCAAGTGACCCCTGTAATTTACCCAGACCAAGCATGTCAAAGTTTTGGTTTGGCCCTGGTACAAGATCTTGAATGGATTCCTGTCGCATATCATGGAAGTCTATTCACTCGGGAAAGTTTTAGTTCAAAGGCCTGATTCTGATTTGGATAGGTGTCACTGCATCTGTGTATGTTTTATGGCTTAATGCCAGGCTGCAGTAGCTTATTTAGTGCTATTGCTATGAAGATCCTGGTGCAGCAGGATGTTGAGTATTTGAGTATTTTTTATTACTTATTGGTTAGATTAGATATATTACCCAGTGGGCTGGTGGCCCTCTGAGGGGAGTACTGTAGGCTACAGCTGGATTTTGATAAATTCATGTTTTATTACAGGGAAGGGATTCAAACGGAAGAAAAAGGAGGAAGAGGAAGAGTGGATTGGTGGTGACGACGATGCCTCAGCAGGTACCCTACACTTGTTCATATTGCATGACATAAGATCTCGTAATAATTCTATTCTGGTATTCTTCACATGTTGTGTGATTGTCTCTTAACATTTACGTGTCCTAATAAGTGCAATAAATGCATTAATATGTCAATCCTCCTTTTTCAGAGGGTGTCCCAGAGGCAGCCAAGCAGAATGCAGAGAAGGCTGATAATGCTGTCCCAGAAGATGAGTACGGTGCAAAGGACTACCGATCCCAGATGTCTTTAAAAGATGACCATGCGTCCCGCCCCTTGTGGGTGGCTCCAAATGGCCACATCTTCTTGGAGTCATTCAGTCCTGTGTACCGTCATGCACATGACTTTCTCATTGCCATCTCAGAACCAGTGTGCCGTCCAGAACACCTTCATGAGTATAAGCTTACCTCATACTCACTCTATGCTGCTGTCAGTGTTGGGCTACAAACTAGGGATATCATTGAGTATCTGAAGCGACTCAGCAAGACTACCGTGCCCAAAGGGATTGAGAGCTTTATTAAACTTTGCACTGTCTCCTATGGGAAGGTGAAACTGGTTCTAAAGCATAACAAGTACTTTGTTGAGTCTCCATATCCAGAGGTGCTGCAGAGGATGTTGAAGGACCCTGTAATTCAGGAGTGCAGGCTGCGACACAACCTAGAGCAGGAGGAAGAGCTCATCAAGGAGATTGATGGGAATGTTGAAGCACCCCAGGTACATACACATTGAAGCTGACTTCCATAGTTCCATATGGAAGTGATCTGTGAATGAAGGCAGCCAATACATAAAGAATCGAGTCAAAGTAACACTTTCAAATTCGGAAATTAGCATCTGAGGCATACCAGCCCCCTAGTCAACCCCATTGTATACCACCATGCTGCAGTGTGTGTGGTGTTACAGTAAATAGAAGATTTTTGTTAATTGCAGTTAGATGGTTGTATGAGCTTTAATGGTAAAAAGAGGCCCAGGCTGAACATGTGGAGGTTTAGTACCAGTACTCTTTCACTCTTTGACGCTGCTTCTGATACCCCTTGTGGGTCTTACCCTCAATTTTGTTTTTGGAAGCAAGACATTTACCGTGTACTTTTTTTTGCAGTTTGGAGCAAAGCCTTCAACTTCATCCAGTGCAGTGGAGAATGGGGACAGCAATGCAGTCCCTGAGGACATAAGTACTTTCTACAACAAAATGGACAAGGACGATGAAGAGGATGAGGAAGGTGCAGTGGGTGAAGGTGGTGCCAACTCTCTTCAAACAGTGTCTTTTGAGGTGAACCAAGAGCGCATTGAACTGCTTCAGAAACGCTGCATTGAAATGGAGTATCCCTTGCTGGCAGAGTATGATTTTCGAAATGACACTGTTAACCCAGACATAAATATCGACCTGAAGCCATCTGCAGTGTTGCGGCCCTATCAGGAGAAGAGCTTGAGGAAGATGTTTGGCAATGGCCGAGCAAGATCTGGAGTGATTGTGCTCCCTTGCGGTGCAGGGAAGAGTTTGGTTGGGGTAACTGCATGCTGCACTGTTCGCAAGAGGGCCTTGGTGCTGTGCAACTCAGGGGTGTCTGTTGAGCAGTGGAAAGCCCAATTCAAAACCTGGTCCACTGCTGATGACAGCATGATTTGTCGATTTACTAGTGAGGCCAAGGACAAGCCTATGGGGTGAGTTATACTGCTCATGTTATGTTGGCAATATTATAAAATGTCCTAAATCCATATACATGAGAAACTTTTAACACCTTAGGTGCGCCATCTTGGTGACAACTTATTCGATGATAACCCATCAACAGAAGCGTTCATGGGAGGCAGAACAGACAATGAAGTGGTTGCAGGATCAAGAATGGGGGATCATGGTACTAGATGAGGTGCACACCATCCCAGCACGCATGTTCCGGCGAGTGCTGACCCTTGTCCAGGCTCACTGCAAACTTGGCCTTACTGCCACTTTGGTCCGAGAGGATGACAAAATTGCAGATCTGAATTTTCTCATTGGCCCAAAACTGTATGAGGCCAACTGGCTTGAGCTTCAGAACAATGGATTCATCGCCAAGGTCCAATGTGCTGAGGTCTGGTGCCCTATGACTCCAGAATTCTACAGAGAATATCTCACCTGTAGGACTTGCAAGAAACTTGTAAGTGATATTTCTCATAAAAGGGATTTATTTCAGATGCATGGCAGACACATTGTTAGTGAATTCAAATCTGCCACATCCAGGTCTCATGAAAAGCCCATACCAACAATGTATAGACATTCAAATGTCACGTAGAGTAAATGGTATATTTTCATTTTTCTTGTTTGAAATTAGCTGGTTCATACTGAATTGCATCGTTTCTTTCAGCTGCTGTATGTGATGAACCCAAATAAGTTTCGAGCGTGTCAGTTTCTGATTAAATACCATGAGCAGCGCAATGACAAGATAATTGTCTTCTCTGACAATGTTTTTGCACTGAAGCACTATGCCAGGACAATGGGCAAGTTCTTTATCTATGGGCCTACCTCACAGGTGAGTCCAAAAATTTATTCTTGGCCCTTACCATGTTCGGCAGTAATCCATGAGACTCCCATCACATGGTACACATTAGAGAGCAGTACCTCATGCAATATTTAGATTGTAAGGTTAATTCCCTATCATTGTACAGTACAGGAAGTTAGAATTAGTCATTTATTGGTTTACAGAACTTGAATGATAGGATGATGTGACTTAGTGTTAATTCAGATACGGACAGTTAAAGCGTAATTACACTTGTTGATATCAATTAGCTAAGTATTTTTTAAGTTTTCCTAACAGCATGGTGCACATCTGCATGATAATGCCATTTTTGTGGGGCATTTCTTAACTGTGACCTACAACCGCATTCCCTCAGAGTGAGCGAATCACCATTCTGCAAAACTTCAAGTTCAACCCGAATGTGAACACCATTTTTGTGAGCAAAGTGGCTGACACATCATTTGACCTTCCGGAAGCCAATGTCCTGATTCAGATATCATCTCATGGTGGATCTCGACGGCAGGAGGCACAGCGACTTGGAAGGATTCTCCGTGCCAAGAAAGGTGCTATTGCAGAGGAGTATAATGCCTTCTTTTACACGTTAGTCTCACAAGACACCATGGAAATGAGCTACTCAAGGAAGAGGCAGCGCTTTCTGGTCAACCAGGGTTACAGCTACAAGGTGATTACCAGGTTGGCAGGAATGGATGAAGAGACACTGGATTATGCAAACAAAGACCAGCAGGGCCACCTCTTGCAGCAGGTGTTGGCTGCTACTGACATGGATGCAGATGAAGAGAAAATCCCTGGCGAGGGCCACAAGGGTCCAGTGGTGAGGATTATAAAAGACATCTTCCATGATCAGTGTTGGCATGGATTGCAATAGTTTTTAGTAAGGTTGTTCCTAATAATTTATCTAATGGTGTGAAACTAATTTTTTGCCCAATTAGATACAGGTATCTGAAAAGTCTAGATTTAACAATCGTGATTTTTAAATCCGAAATTCTGACTTGGGTGTCTAATTAGATGAAACCTGATGTGTTTCACTTTTTCATGTAGTATCACTATGAACAACCTTAGTAAACATTATTGCACTCTAATTGGTTATTGGATCCTAATAGGGACCTTGGTACTATGGGCGCCAAAAGAATTGACCGGAGTTGATGGGTATATGGCGCTATCGGGCGCTATACGTATACCCATCAACTCCGGTCAATTCTTTTGGCGCCCATAGTACATATTGAGAATTGGGTACGGTACTCATGTGGTACAGTCGGTTAAAGGATTTCCTTCCCACATGAGGCGGGATTATTACCCTCCATCAGAGGTGCTGCCCCCCCNTGACTCGCACTCCCCTATAGCTAGCACCTCTGTTGGAGGCTAATAATCCGCCTCATGTGGAAAGGACTTAACCAACTGTACACAGGTACCCAAATTACCCTGGTCTTTTTTCCTGTGTCTAAAATTAGTGATATAATGTAGGCAGAACTGGAGAAAATGCATACTGCAACATCAGCATTCAGAGCTTCTCTCAATGTTAATGGAGCCGAAAATTGTACATTCTCAAAATGTATACATGATAATTAGTTGGTTTTGTTCCATAATTGGGCTGCTACAAAGACAGTATACATGATGATAATGTTTATTATCCATTTGGGTGGAAGCTTCTTATCAGGGAGAAGCAATAAATACAACATAATGTCAGGTTTGAGACCTTTTCAATTTAATTTCAGGCAAATCGACGCACAGGCAACATGAGTTCTCTCTCTGGCGCCGATGATGCCGTGTACATGGAGTACAAGAAGTCGTCAGCATTCAACCAGAAGCATCCCTTATTCAAGAAATTCCGAATGAAATAAATTTGTACAGCTTTGTTTTGTAATACTTTGTGCCCATATTTATAAACAAATTCATTTTGACCACAAAGAGTTGCATACTTATTTTCTGTGCAAACCTTTGGATTATTAGGTGCATTTTGCTTATTAGGGCGGCACAGTGGTGTAGTAGCAATTGCCACAGCCTTCCACCTTTGAGGTCCCCAGTTCAATTCCCAGATCAGACAGAGGATCCTTATGTGGATAGAGTTTGGATGGATTCTTTCCATGTTCACATGGGTTTTCTCAGGTCTCTCGTTTCCTCCCACAATCAAAAATCCATCAAGCACAGGCAAATTAATAAAATTGGTAAATGAAAAGATGAAAAAGGTCTAAGAATACATATCAACCTACTAACAGGAAAGAAGCCCCACCGAAGGTCTTACATATTTTTTATTCACTATGTTTGAAGCCATCAGCCTGGGCCAACCATTGTTTTTTCCTCTCTCCAGGGGGGGAAAAAAAAACGGATCCATACTGGCTGCTGGAATGATCACCCCGGATTCTCTGTGGATATTTAGACACTAGCCCTCTGGTCCACTGTGGTTCTTCATTGCGCTAGTTGCGATTCATGTTCTGAACCAAAGATTTCTGCAGATATCTTTGTTCTGAACTGACTAAATAATTTTTTTTAAAAAAAAGCGCGCTTCGATGACCTTCCCCACCTGTCCGCCAGAGGCGCCTTTATCCGCCCAAATAGATTCCATTCCTTCAATTCGATTAATCTTCTCCGCATTAAAACCCGCGTTGTTCCGTCCCTCCCCCCGGATCCTGCCCTGGGCCCGCCCTTGTCTCGCCCTTGGTCTGGTAGCATGTGGGCCTCCCTCCCCCCTCTGTCGTCGTGATCGGGCAGTGAGGATGCGCAGTTGCCGGGAACCCAAGGAGTGGTAGTGAAGTAGAGTAGCCCCCGTCTCGTCGTCTCCTTCTGTGGGCCCCGCTTTTTGGCCGCCAGCCCTCCAAATGTTTATTCGCCCTGACCCCTTCCCCGTCTCGTGAGTGCGGGTCGTGCCCCCTGTGCCACCTTCGGTTGACAGCCCCACGCAGTTTGGAACACGCGCCGGTCCTGGGAGGACCAGACCTTGCCCCCTTCTCCGGACCCGTCCGGACACCGAGAGGGGGCGGGGGTGGGGGACAGCACCCTGATGTGCACTCAATGACAGGTAAATTAGGCCTGGGGTTTTTGCGGCCAAGGATTTATTGATGGGGGGTGATGTTCAGGGATGGGTGCTGGCCTCTCGACCTCTCTGCTGGTGGGAGGTCATGTGGAGGATCCAAACACCTTCCAAACATCTGGACTATACATGCAATATGTGGACTGGGCTCTAATATGGTGTGACATGTCAAAAGGGTCGTTTACACTGGTACGAGTGCACTGGACCAGGTGTAGAACCAGTCCACTATTCTGGAAGGTATTGCCAACCTGATATGTGACTGTCTGATCTCATGTCAACTGGATCTGTTGGCAATAGATCTCGTAGAAATTCATCCAGGTTGACGTGAAATCAGATGGTAACATATGGTTTCCAGGTAGACAGTATTGTACTTCACCAGCAAATAGTAGACCATGTTTAGTTTCTGCCTATGCTATGGTGTTACGTGTAAATGCACCTTAGAGCAGAAACCTGCCCATTACAGAGCTTGTGTTTGGCCGCATTGCAGTTTTTGTGAAGTACTGTATGTAATGGACACCTGTTCAGTATGGAAAATGGATGCGAAACAGAGAGATCCTGCTATGCGCAAGTTTCATTGTAAACATAATCCTCAGTTGCTGTAGGTTTATATGTGTGGGCCATCAGCTACAAGGAGAAATCAATAGCATTTTGTGATGTGGTTTTGTTCTTGACAAGGGTAGTGTACAGGCGTGCAAATAGGATTCAGCTCATAATGGCAACTATTTTAGAGTATGGTACTTTATTGCTCAAAAAGAATATGATTTTGAATTTGGTTTCAATGCAAAATTGGCTCCATCTTTTTGGACAATATCGTACCTAACAGAGGGTGATGACACCACCAAGGAGATGCCGTCTCAGGTAGAGTGGATAGGGAATGCAGGGCATGCTATTATTGAAGTACAAGGGAACTTTAAAAATACTTTCTCATTTTGCTCATATTTTCAAATCCAAATTATTTTACTCTGAGAGGTAGTTCTGTCCTTTCTGTTAAGGGACTGCCTACAACAAATCTCTTTAATGCAATTTTGGTGTGGGATTTCAATACATAGTACTTTCCAAGTTTGTACTTAACAGTGGCATTAAACAGGCTTTATGAATTTTGTTCAAAATATATCTTATGGTAATAGTATAGTTCAGTGTGTGGTAGATATGTTGCAAAGTTTTAAACTGTGTGTTGGAAATTTTTAACGCTATACAATATTCTACAGTGCAGTTTTGTATTTGGCCAATGCTGCTAAAGTCCGTGTTTATTCTGGGACTTGTAGTTGGGTTAGTTTTGTTATTTTCTATCTGGATTGGATTGTACCATTATGCATAAGCCTGTGGCCAATAAGATGTACAGTATAAGAAGGGAAGCAGAGTATTTTATATTCACTAGTTACTAATGTAAGCTGTAGTTTATGTTGACACCTGTCTTGTGAGTTGGGCACATGTTGAATTCTTGTGCCAAAGCTGCTACTGTGTGAAGGTTAAATACTGTACATGAGTAGGGATTAGTTTTTCTACTGTAATGGTGTTATGCTAGTGACAAGGTATGATTGCAGTTTTAGCCTCAAGCCCAGCAGAAATGATGTACAAAGTGAGGATTGATGTACAGTAGTTGTTAGTAAACATGTACTTACTTTTGTTATCTCTTTAGTAAAACAGGAATGTTTTGCTCACGTAAGAGATAAAGATGTCACCACTGCTTATGTGAAGAATGGATATCTAACACAATTTGCAATTGTCTCATGGGTACTTTGATTGCAGTCTCTCACAAATTTACTAGCAGGAAATAAAACTAACCAAGATGTGCTTTATGCTTTTAATTATTGCTTTAATTAATGTGACTTGCACATCTAATAATACAAGAGCTATAGGCATTAGTAACATTATAGTTGTTCAGTACTAGACATATGTAGTGGCAGCATCAAAATAGGGGGAGTGAGAAATTAGGGAGGTCTAGGCTTCTTCTCTGAGACAGGGCAGCTACTGACCATTGCACAAGTCTATGAACTGACAAGCTTCCCTTAGGGAGATTTTATTATTGATTAGGATTAAATAGGGTAGGTGGGTTGGGGGTACTGGTCTGAATGGAATTCACTGAGGTGGGGGATTTAAGATAAAGAAACTGGAGAAATAGGCTGGAGGGGGAGCATGTCAGTTCACAGACTTGTGCAACTTGCACAGCCTGTTTGAAGAATCATGATCTGATACTACAATAGATTCTATAAGCAATGGATTTAAAACTTTGTTTGCATGTAATTAATTGCTTTACCATATCCCACACATGATTCCCTCTCTAGTTTGGTCAATGCCTTGAACAAATCGTGTAATGTACTAATTTCTTTGGACAGTTGAATATTTTGAATGATTGCTTTCTACACTTTTTAAATTCCTGAGGGCCAGTTGTATGATGACACGTCCCGACCTAAACTGATCTTTGCAAACAGTATATCAGTGTGCACCACTACTGAACAGTATCAAGGTGGATTAAGATCTGATAAAGAACCTGAATTTTGTAATAATGGCATCTCCGAACAAAATAATAATTTTGTTTTAAGTATAATTGACATGCACAATATCATTGAATGCAGACTAAAGATAAATAAAATAGACGGGTCTTTATAAATAATAATCTAAGAAATAATTGCCAATCGATTCAAACTATAATTCATATTATCCACTTCATACCACTTGCATAAGGTAATGTGATCACAGGTCAGTCTTGCCCTAATGAGAGAAGGGCACATCATTACTCTAATCCCTTTGGGATTGCCATATCATGTTTATCCCAAGTTATGACCTCCATCGACGAAGGAAACAACTACAGCAAGCACCTCAGAACTATTACTACTCAACACATAATGACTGGCAGTGAATGAGTGAAAACATAGCTCTTTTATCGCCCGTTTGTCAGTGGCTAAGTTCATTGCACGACCCTGACGGCTTGCACCTCCACTACATTTATTTTTAGAAACAGTGCGATAACTCATTGCTTTGGTCTGCTTCTGATAGAATGATAATTACCGTGACTGGGTAGCTGTAGCCTACAAGTCGGGAAATGGTTGACAGTCCTTTTAACGATTGACCCTTTTTCAGATGTAAATCGATATATCTGTATTAGTATTGGTGTAAGCAACCTCTCCCGAAAAGGTTACTGGCCGGTCCAGTGTATTGACCTTGACTTGAAAAACAAATTATAAGGTGCAGCAACAAGAATGCTTCATATTTCCATGCGCAGCTCGTTAATCAATTAGAGAAATTTAAAAATTAAAATAAATTCGAGCAGCACCGCCGTTTAAGCACTGCATAACTGCTGGTTTGTGTGTTAAGTGCGGCTGTGTTGGAATGTTGGACAAAAGTGGTGTAATTTCACCAGGGATGGAAATTAATATTGATGATGCTCCACAGGTGTGACGGTGTTTCACATGGAGTAGTGGTTACCCACGAAATTAATCACAGCACACACCAGCTATTGTTGGGGAAATGTCGCTTCTATAAATTTAATTCAGTCAGGTATACACTGCGGTTTGATGCCTGCAGTATTATTTTGCATGTGGCTGGGAAGAATGTTCATCAACCCCCAGCCTTGACCAAAATGGCATTATGCCTCCCACACACCTATTACTAACTCGTTACTCTTGGGGTCCAAAACAGCCATAGTGGAAAGACTAGTGATGGCGTGGCCTTTCCCCCCTAGGCAGGCCACAGTTATGTCAAAAAAGTTGGATAATGATACATATGCTTTTCGCCGCAGGGTATTCCCGGCGAAGAAAGGCCTATTCCATCCTTTCAAGGCCCCCACATTAGTTGCCACTGTAGGAAATTAGGTGTGCCATTACCTAGAGCTCCGTCAAGTCGAAATCTGAGACAAGCAAGCTTGGCTGGCTAGACAGTTTTCTTGAGGAGTTGCTTTTGCAGGTGACGTACAATTGACATCGTTATAGAAATTGAAGCAGCCAGCCAGCTCTTTCCCTTTTATACAAGTGTTCATTAGTGGAGTGGCTGGGGTGAGGTTGGAAGAGCAAATTAAGTAATGCGGGGGATTGTCAACTGGCAGGATGATACAGTTGTGCGGCAAGTCATTAGCAGGCTATTATTGGAGCCGACGGCGGTATCGGAAGGTCGTGTACCTGCGGCCATGCACGCCCACGAGTATTATATTTTTTTTTCGAAGGGTGTGTGGGTGCACTCTGCCAGCCAGTGGCATTTAAAAAAAGTTACTGAATAACTTGTGGGGATGTTTATTTCCGTTCTGCATGTTGACTGCGTTAGTTGCACGAGGAAAGGCTATTGAAAGAGCCATATACGGAAGAGAATGGTTACTGGAGGTACTGCCGGAAAACCGATGTATGTTACAGTGTAAAAATGGAAATATGCCACAGCTGACGTCAAGGGAAGTCACTTTAGAACTTGCGTAACTGCTAAGTGCTGGTGAATGGGTCGTGATGACATGCGTGCTTCTTTTGCAGATCGTACCAGTTTTGTATAATTCTGGGACATTGTAATCGCCAAGGAGTGATGTCGCACATTGGCAATAAATATAGAAATGTTTGGATTTGGTAGGACCATGTTGTCCAGTAGGTCATGCATTGGCAATAAATATGGTACGAGTACCCTCAGCACAGGAAATGGCTGTTTTTGGTAGGACTATATGGGCAAATTCGAGAGCAGTGTGATGGCTTTGAATCCATCACCCCCGACCATAATGCAGTAATCCAAAGTGATCTCTATTCAAGGGGGTGATTCAGAAATGTCCATGTTTAGGCCCACTGCCCAGCTTTGAATTACCAGTTCACCCTGAGGGGCAATCATATTTGATTGTTCCATTGTTGCTGGATGTAATGGCCCACATTCGGGCACTCATGCGGATTATGATTCACTTCGGCCCTTTGTACGGAGAAAAGCATCGCATGCGAGCACTAATATTCTGTGCTCATTTAAAACTTATTTTGCGTACCTTGTGCCTTACCCAGCAGACGTGGCCAAAGGCATCGAGGTAAATTGGTCGCTTTTCTTTCTTAACAATTATGTCACAATTAATTCTGACAGCCATCCCCAAGAAGTCTTGACATTTTGTACCAGTTGCTCGTTTCCCCCCTCCGGTCACGTTCCAGAATTGAGAATGAAAGTTGCATCCAGTGTGCACAGGCTTGGCGAAGTGCATTAAAATGTCTTATTACAGTTCTGGCACCATTCAGACCGCCGAGTGCTGAAATTCCGCGAAAAATGGCTACAGTTGGATCCTGCGTCTTCTGGGGCATTTTCCTGGGGAGACTCCGCGTGCCAAGTGAGAAACCATGTTTCGTATCATGCCACGGGGTCAGCCGCTCTTGACATTCGGAACCGGAGAATGTTGCTCGGGCGAAAATTTCGACGCAAATATATATATATTTTCCGACACGAAAAACTCGTCTGTGTGTGCTCCGTACCCTTCAGAACCAGCTGATATTCCTTCTCTGGCACGTTTCCCTAATTTTTTTTCTTCGGTCCCGATTTCTGCTGCATGCCAGTGTGACGCAGTAATAAACAAGGATCATATAACAGTCTGCAATGAGAAATTGGATTTGATAGAGGGTGATTCAGTTTGGGATCAGGGATTTGGACACCTTTGTGAGTTTGCCAGAGTGCGTGGGTGCGTGTGAAAGTATTATGACAGAGGCTGCACCATGAGAAGGTCGTATTGTGCAAGGTTATCCCTGGGAGGGT
The DNA here is from genome assembly GCA_000934665.2 of Catajapyx aquilonaris. NCBI lineage: Eukaryota > Metazoa > Arthropoda > Diplura > Dicellurata > Japygidae > Catajapyx > Catajapyx aquilonaris. The sequence continues at coordinate 20,403 of JYFJ02003379.1, read as the reverse complement.
GAAGGCTATTCCACTGACCATATAGTGAGCCATCGGAGGAGACAATATCGCGAGTAGTTTTCCGAGAAACTTGATTTCAACGGATAGGTCGATTGTTAATGAAAGTTGAGAGACCACCTGCTGCAGAGATAGTGCGAGGTTTAAAAACACGGGCATTGTGTTGTTCCATGAAAAGACATCCCACGCTTATGAGAGTGAGTACTTCATCGCGTGAAAGTTTCAGCTTGTAAGAACCAGATTGTCGTGAAATATTTTTGTTGTTGTTGTTGTAGGGATCAGGGTTACGTAACATTTTTTTGTGCCATTTTTGTGGTGTGCGGCTAATATTGTACCGGTACTGCGTGATTGCACGGTGAAGTTCATCTCAGATACCTGTAATTTACAGCCCTGTACAAAGTTCATTTCTAGCTCCATGCCTGGACGTGTGTCTATTATAGACACACGTCCAGGCATGGAGCTAGAAATGAACTTTCTCTATATCATGTTTATTAGATTAAATTACACCATGCTGTCCAGTCCTGGCGCACCTGCTGATTGGCACCTGCTTTGCATGATTATCATTCAAACTTGGTTCCGAAGAAAAGCGACGCCCTGGACGGATGACGCACTGCAATTTGCAGGTTTCTCCCAGCACAGCACATGTCCGATAAGAATTCATTGCAAACCTTGAATTTTCATGAGTGAAAGCCGGGTTCCGATCTTTCCGAGAACCTGTAAGGCTGTTCTGTAGGACCTTGCCCTCTTTCTGTTGCATAATGTCTCAATGTTGAGTAGTAGTGCAGAACATTCTCGCCAGGATTCCAATAAGCCTCATTAATGGGGATGTCATCTTGTTCATTATCTCAAGTTGTAGCGCCCGGTCCTGCAGACATTAATTACATAGGGATTCGAAAGCAGAAAGATAAGGCTCCTATAGGTGCGCCTGGGTGTTCCATGCCAGCCCTATAGGCACACAATGCTGAAGGTGCCCTAGAGGCCTAGAGCAAAGAACCTGATGATGATAGTGACGCCAAACAGCACTGGTGCCAAACAATGTTGAGCTTAATGATCTTGGGAGTTGCTGACTTTGAAAAGGTTAAACAGTGATGAAACTAGTCATGAGAAAGTAGGAAAATAACGGAAGTGTAGTATAATGTAATACTGTATACAGTATACATATAACCAGTATGGTCTGGAATTATGCTTGGCCTGTATTTCAGAAGTGTCCATCCGTCCGAATGGGTGAGGTACAACAATGGACTGCGTGTGACGACCTGGAAGAAGTGGAACTCTCATGGGAGGTGGTCAGCAAGAGCCCCAGATGAAAGGTCAGGGCTCATCCGCGGAATCCCGGGAGGGCCCACCGCCGGAGCAAGGACCACAACAGTTGAAGGATGATGAGGAAGAGGAGGAAGATGGAGAGGAAGCTGGAGCTGCCGCCGCCGCTGCCTTGGGAACTGATGGGAACAGTGACAGGGTAGATAGTGGACAAGGTGCCAGAATTGAGGTGAATAAGAGGACGGTTGATGCAGGGAGGAGGGAAGTGGTGATGGTCAGTTGGAGCCTGGGTGAAGAGGAGGTTAGCAGCGAGGACTGGATTGGAATTTATGCTGCAGGTAGGATAACGTTTCCTTCTTACCAAGTAATGGTGGCTTGGGGGCATTCTGGTCCCACATTTTTGGCATAGCTAGGTGCCAGGAATATTTTTCAACGTTGAGCGGCTGTTTCCAAAAATATGTTAATGCATATGAAACCAGCAATTGATGTGGCCTTGATCTTCGTCTGTGCGCTGCTCGACTTCTGGGGTGCATATTCGCCCCTTTAATTAATAAATTAATATGGAATGGGTTTTGTGTTAGCACAGCAATTAGGACATGCCATGTGTAGCACTCCTTGTGTCAAGTGTTGTTGAGAATTGTAAACAACAGCGAGTACCAATCTGGAAACTTCACAGCCAGTTATTTGAACACTGTAAAGGTAAACTGAGCAGGTAATGATGCGCAATGGGCCTTAATTATGCAGGTACATGGGTTTTATTTCTCCGACCTTAAGATAAGCAAGAAGCAAGATTAGTATGTAGTGCATAAATCATTGAAGCAATTTGGAAGCAAGGTGTTGTTCGGCCATGTTAATCAGTCACCTGATGCCAGTAACCCCCATAAAATACAAAGTAATTTACCAGCATGCACTATTTAATAGCATGTCGTTTGATATTTATTGCACAACTGGAACTGTGACTTACACGCTAATGAGTATGCTACTCACACAGGCCCGAAAGAAAGAGAGTAACCCGTCCGCGAAAGTGAACTTCACTACCGGTATATCTTGGGGATGTGTTCAGGTATCATGCATTATGCATGAGCTGCTGCAATGCATTTCAATCTCCTTCAAGTGGTGCACTTGAAAGCCTAGATATGCTGGTTTACTGCCCGCAAACAGGGTCAAGGATCAATCGAATGCCCAATATGTCAGTGCCATCTTCAGTGCAAATAAACAGGAAATTCGGAAATATTTTTTTATCCACCCAATCTGGTCATGCCATCTGGTCTGGCCTTATCCCGCTTGATTTTCCCGAGTTCCCGTAATAATGTATCGGTAAAGTAATCGGGGATGCTCCTTGGAGCCGAGGCTCGAGAGGTCTCTTTTTGGGGGGGAGGGAGTGGATTGTGGTTGCTTCCCGTTCCGCTTCCACCGGAACCGTTTGTTCGGTCGTGTTCCCCATATTTGCAGCCTGGATGAGACAGAGGTACTCTGTTCAAGTGGAAGGGCACTTTTGTGCGGTGCTATCAAGTCGCGGTTGTGGCGGAGGGATTTTGCGGAGATTGATTCAGTCGGAAAGAGAATTAGGCATTCATGCCCATTCCCTTTCAGTTAGGCTGTGGCAATGAGACCATCCCAAGTCTGGGTTTAAATGAGATCCTGGAAACGAACGGGGTGCAAGTAATCATCGCAATGTGGCCGCGGATAAAATCCGGATGTCCTGGATGCGCCCTAAGTCATTCCCTACAACACCTAGGAACAAAAGGGCGATGACAATAGATTACTGGGAGGCTCGTTATGCCCGGTTATACACAAGCTCCGGTATCAGCTAATGCTTCAGTTAAGCTATTCCGAACTTTGACCCAAATGAGGTGTGCTTCCTGTGAGGAAGCTAATGGTTACGCAATTCTTTTATGTTGCATTACGTCAGGGATTCTGCTGCATTGCTGATATTGTAGAAAAGCCAGCACTCGGTTAATGGAGTCACGCGAAGGAAGCGGCCATTAAAGTGCAAAGAGGATTGTGACGACTGGAAGCTGCTTGGCTAATAACTACATGCTGTGTAATTCAACGTAGGGCTGTGTACCAAAAGTTAACGAACTTGGGTCACGCCCTCGTGGCCAAATTGCTTCCTATCATTCCTTCTGCAGTTGACCTTTCCAATAAGGGTCACAGGAAACAGGAATTAATATTAGGTTTATATGTTGGTAGCATCTTTGGCACCTTCACATCCTGTTTCCTCCTCTTGGGATGTCTTGTTTGGGCTGGGGTGTGAGTCAGGATCAGCTGTCGAAAGAAACCGTTTTCTCCGGGGGAAGTCACACGCCCACAAGAAAATATACACAGACACGTGGCGATACCCAAAACTTATCTCTTAGAAATATCTGGAACAGTTTCCTGCCCCCTTTTCATTTGGAAGTGCAGTCTATTCATTCACAGACAGCTGTAGCAGAATGAATGAGACGGGTATGTAAAGGCCTTGGGGAAATACTTTTGCGAATTTTTTTTCCTCTGCATCCCATACTTTACCTGAGTTCTTTTCCTTGGCTATGGGAAGATTGCCAGCCAGACCCAGGTGCTGATGTGGACTATACACACACTTCTGACCACGATTAATGTTCCCCATTTCTCCGCCCAACTGCCACCCTTTTTCACAACATCGTGACAGATAAATAAGGGAGGGAAGTTCTTTGAGGCGATGCTGCAAGTGCAGAAGGGTTTCCGGATAATTAGCGAGTGTAATAAACGCTGTGGAAGGATGAATTTGCGGATATTTCATCAACACTTTGCGAATCAATATCGTGGAAGGTCGGGTTTGCAACGATAATCCGGATTGCTAACGAGCCACATGTGCGCATTATTCGGGTGTAGATTGCACTGGAAATTGGAATGGTATATATATATAGGGCTAAGGATGTACTGTACAGCATTGGGGCTGTGGAAGGTGACAGACGGCAAACATTCCTTGACAGTGTTGGGTGAGTCATGTAATCAATAGCGGGAAGAAAATCAATCAATCGTGAATATGCCAAATGCGGCTCTTAAAGAATCATAGGTCACGATCGACCTTTCATCGTGCAGCTGGTGTAGCCTTCTTAGCCATGGCTGGCTATATTTGGCCAAGTAATTATACTGCAGCTACTTGTTTATGATGCGAACTAGCGCTATAGGAAGGCATGGCGATTTACGCATAAATTACATCATGCAGATGGATTAGGTTACCGATATATTGGCAGGTGACAAGCAAAATCCTCCTAAAGTTGGCTTAATACATGCCTAAATCGCAGCTTATAAGATAATTATAAAATTAATTACATGTACAGGATTATCCCAGACACGATTAAAACTTATATTTACAGATATTTAGGATTTGGTAGCAGCAAACCGTCTGGAATAGAAAAAGTGTGCACATATCCATAGTTTACTGGTATAACAGGTGCAATACTGCGTCATCCACCGTTGAGCCAGCAAAATATTAATGTTTCCCTCCTTCGATGCTTTATCTTTGTCACTCTACGGTCGGAAAAAGTATGTCACAGGTACACAATTGCAAGATACCGCCGCAAGGAGTATCGCGTTTGTCTCATTCCGAAATGGGTACGACGTCAGTTGAAAGCACGACAGGGCGCATATTTCACTGTCCTCTCTTCTCATTTCTGGGAGTACATTTGCATCTGACGTGTGGGCACCGCGAAGATAAATAGGGAATTACAGCACGTCGCGCTACTGCTAATACAGCGCCAACTTTTGCGAACGTGCCAAAAAGAAAATTCCGTTAACGTCTGGGACACTCTCGTTGCGGTGCAACACCGTGTGGAAGTGTCACACGTGCGTGGAAATTAAATGAAAAAGATTTGGACCGAGCCCGATATATGCAGGGTTTGTGTTGGGTTCAATCTGCCACAGACTTTTGAGGAATGAAATTGTTGAGAGGCATGGTGGTTGCCAATGAAGGAGAAAATCTGGTCTTTAGACACATCCTTCCCTGGTCAGATCGATCCGACCTTAAACCTCACCTTGAAGCCTTCACTTGTCTGCAGAGCTGGAGTGTGTGTTACTAACCACAACGTATACCGAGTGTTTTTACAAAGAAACGGTGCAATCAGTGTGAATGGCACCTTAATTTTTATGTTTCGAAACCTAACCGCTGAAGATCCACAGAACACAGGATGTGGCCTAAGTGGAGGAACACTCTTGAAGAAATAAGACGAAGGGGGGTATTCTCCAGGTTGTAAATTAGGAGCCGGCGGGGAAAAGTCTTTATCGCAGCGCAGCCTCGTTATTCCGCCGCTAATGAGCCATAATTGGGAATAAGTAAAGAGGGTTTTGGAACGGAGGCGATTGGCTGTTGAGAAGCATTTTTTTTTTGTTCTTCTCGGGGAGGTTCAGTCATCCCGAATAGGTGCCAAACGAGGCCTTCTGTTTGCTAGCATCCCCCTCCTGTCTGTCGGCTGTCTTTAGACTGTGGCCTGCTCGTCGTCTAGAAGATCAAAACGGAGGCTGAGGGTTGAAGCGGAAGGTGGGCTTATTCGCACGTGAAATATGCCGCTTTTTGAAAGAAGGGAAAAGGCGACGGTAGAGGGGAAGCTGTGGAACCGGAAGCGAAGTTCAGAACTGTTTTTAGGATATTTCGGGAGCGAAAGGCCAATTGCCTCGAAGAAAAATGTGACATGTGCATCTGACGCTCAAGGTGTGAGTAAATAACTCGTAAATTGCTCAGTCATGCCAAAAATTGCTAACTACAACAAACAATTCGGTTGAAACACCCAGTATGCGCAGTGTAACATGGTGCTGTGAAAAACTCAAGAAATGTATATTTACCACCACCACCACCACCACTACTACTACTACTACTACTACTACTACTACTACTACTACTACTACTACTACTACTACTACGTAGGGCCTACTGGAAGCTGGCCTTCCTTTTTGTACATTGACAATGTTGGACAGGGACACATGCAAAAGGTGTGTTACCTTGCAAGGTTGCTAATGTGCGGCTATGGGATTCTGAAGGGTGCGCACAAATAAGCTTGTAATGCGCTGTAATGACAATGGTCACGCAGAGTAGGGTGTGCAGAAAGGTGAGAAATGAAGAAAAAGCATTTCCGCATAAGCTGACTACCGCTGTGACTTGATTATACGTTGAGTCTGGATCGATCGCGCGATTTATTCCTAGTCGATTGCATGGGATCATTAGTCAGTTTTTGGATAAGGAAATTGCCATTTAATGAGTCCGGCGCTGCTATTTTCGAGGTAATTGTAACTGCAGCAATGTCATATAGATCGGATTAGTTATCCTGCAGTTTCGAGTACTGCCAATATTATGTGCATAATCAAGAGAAATGGCAGTAGTAAAAGTATAGGATGTTGAAGCCATAAAGTTTTACACCACCGATATAAATAGGTACTGTCCTTGCCTTTTTGCAACAGTAGAGCGATGTAATACGGTGTAGAGTACTTCAGCCTTGGGAAACATAATGAACACTCACTCTGGGCAGCATAATAAATATTCTGATTACACGACATCTTATATACAGCCAGCCGATATGCCCGGAACCAGTGAATCATGGATGAAAGAGCAATAAGCCTGAAATCCCAGCGGAAGTCGCAATTGAATGGGGACTGAGCTGTTTCCGGATAAAAAACCTGGTAGCGTGCGAGTCTCCATGGGGGTGTCATATATACAGGACCAAATTTGGGTCCTTTTTCCTCCTGTTTGTGCCTAGCTGGCCCACCCCCCCTCCTCCTCTAGCTTCGAACAACCGGAACTCGGTTTCCGGAGGCGATGCGTTCATCTGGGCCCCCTCCCAACCCAATCCGCTATTTTTGTATGAAAAGGAGGCGGCAGGTGTGGGCGGAAAAGGATGCCACTAGGAATTCTCATGAGTGTGTGTGCAGCGTAGAATTCTGAGGGTGTCATCCTGACGATAACGCGAGCGTGGACCGGGTTGTTACACCGTGAGGCAGGTTAGTAAGCCAGTTCCCGATTTGGAAAACCGCGGTGACAAAATTGGACGCGTTTGTTCCGCGCCTGAACGTGGGGCTGGGCAATAGAGAGGAAGGAGGCGGGGGCTCCGACCTGGGACTTGCTGGTTGGCTATTGCTGGACCAATCCGAGGCATCATCGTTATGGTTCGCTTCAGACAATGCGCAACACTGTGATTATGCCATATATTACTGTATGTGGACAATTAAATTTGATTGAATTAACTGTCATTTGTACAATTAAATATTAAAATGAAAATATTACATGACTTCAATATTGAAATGAAAATATTACATGACTTCAATATTAAAATGAAAATATCCCCCCAAGATGACCTCTGGCCCTGATACGGGGTAGCCAAAATAAATAAATAAATAAATAAATATTAAAATGAAAATATTACGACTTCAATATTAAATGAAAATATTACATGACTTCAATATTAAAATGAAAATATCCCCCCAAGATGACCTCTGGCCCTGATACGGGGTAGCCAAAATAAATAAATAAATAAATAAATATTAAAATGAAAATATTACGACTTCAATATTAAATGAAAATATTACATGACTTCAATATTAAAATGAAAATATTAAATAAATTATGAAATATTGTTAAAAACATCTAGTGGTAACTTTCGGAGAAATCGTAGATGCCCCATTATTGTGCGCAATTTCGTGGGGTGTGCCTCTGGGTGCCATGAACCCTGCACAATTTGCCGACCTTTTTTAAAATGCATTTTTGTCGATCGGGGCCATCCCCACCCACCACCTGACATTTATTTCCTTTTCGGCTGCCAAGGAGCTGGAAATGATCGAGGCTGGGGCGGAGTGTCGAGGGGGGCAGTCGCAGTGCTGGTGCACAGTTGACAATCGGGAGTCATACCGACAGGACCTGCGTTCTGTACTTTTTCTCTCCTAGAGTTTTTTTTAAAAAAAATCCCATACTGCATCATCCACACACATGCCCCCACCCACCCCCATCCCACCCTGTACCCACCCGTCCCCCCTCACTCCCCCCCTCGAGCCTTAGATCGATACTTTGAATTTACCCTGTTGCAGCCGCCGGACGGATGTAGGTCACTCCGGAACATCCTGCATCTGGAACACACCCGGATTCGGGTATGTGGTGGGTCAAGCAGTGATACGTGACCAGTGTTTAGGAGCGACCTTCCTCTCAGAGCGTGCTTGCGGTTTTGCTTTTTAGTGGGTGCCGAAGTGTCGGAACTGCTGGAAGGGTCGGGATTTGCTGGGAAGGTTTTAAAAAAAAGGGTGCGTACCAGTGCTGAAATTTAATTGCGGGAAGTGACCAGATGGGTCAATATTTGGACGTGTCAAAATTTTGTGGAATTTGATGCAAAATTACGCAACGGATGTTTGCGACAACATGGTTCATGGCATGCGCTGTAATTCCCCCGAAGGATATTTACCGTATCTGCAGAATGCACTTTTTGCGAATTACGCGTACAGCACCTATCAACGGTGTTTGCTTCGTAGAGGCAAATGAAAGAGCTAGGGGCATGCACTGGGGAGGCATCAAATGCTTCATTATTTTGATTACTATTACAGTGGAGGGTCGCGTATCCGACAGTCAATTACTTGAGACGGTCCTAATACGACTTTTTGTGCGGAAAAGGGAGTGTATAGTCGTGTCAATTCGAAGCGTAATTGTACCATGGGGTGTGCTTGGGTTTTAATTTTGCAAATAGTTTTATTGAAACATGGATTCACCATTGTGTAGGTATATACATTTTTAATCAACCGGACCGTACTTTACGTGGGTTGTAATTATCACACGTAATTACTGCGTAATATCATGCGTGTACGTAAGTGTACCAAGCAAAAACATTTTTCCCCATTCACGTACTCAAAACGCAGTATCGGTATCTCACTGGGACGTACGTGAAGTTTACCACGTACGCAATTTATTTTTAACACGAACATAATGCATAAGAACATTTACTGCCGCGTAAATCATACGCCGAGGGTTACATTGAAGTGGGTTATTGGCTCAGGTGCAAAAAGAGCGCAAATTCTGGTAGTGACGTCTGTCCATCATTGCAAACATTATGAGCTCTTCTCTTGTTGTGCAACAGCACATGTGTCTGCATCGGAAAACCCGCAGCTTCCTCATAACTTTTCTGGACCAGTGCTGAAACATCCATGAAATCTGGGTCATATGGCCTGTTGCGGTTTTATGTGGTTTTCCTTTTATAGTGTGGAAAATACACAATATCCAAGCTCACGTTTTGGGTCAACCAGTTGGCTACAACTGATCTATGCCCACATTCTTGAGGAGGAGACAATCCTCTTGGGAGCTTACCAAGTATCACAAGGACAAGAGTGGTATTTCGCAGGCGTGAGGTTTTAAAAGGAAGCTAATTAAATTTGGCGAGCTTTTCCATAGTGAAGGAAGTAAAAAGTTGCCTAGGGCCAAAAAGGAAGCTCATCAGGAGTCTTTTTAGCAGAAAATATCGCCCTCTCCTATAGTGCTCCGATTTTGGTAAGGAAAATTCTCTGGGTCGTTATTCTTCAGACTTGGATGGTCTGTAAGAGATGAGTTACCATGGTTTAATAAGCTCCAGGGGGTGGAGAGGGGGAGAGAGGTGAGTGATGAAAGTTTTCAGTCATAATGAGGTGGAAATCCAGCTCTCAGAAATTGGTTTTGTAATTTGCACACGATTCCCAAGAGATTAAGTGAGGTCACAGTGGGTTTTGGGCGTTAAATGAACAAGGAGACATGACAAATGTCTTGCCTCACTTTTGTAGTTTTTGGAAAGGGAAAAAATGAGATTGTCGCAATTTTTCTGTGGAAATTCATGTGTCACGTAACTCAATTTACAGTTTTACGTACCGGTACTATGCTCATCACAACTTGCAGTGTAACGTAGTAAAATAATGATAGGGATTTTCCGCATAGGAAATTAAATATATACATGAAGTCCAGTCGATAATAATTACATTCCTGTTTAAATTTTTTAAGATTTTAAAAAGGAAATTTAGTTAGACTGGGTTTCTGGAGTGATGTAAGTATGGTAATGAATCTCTGTGCAGAATGAAAGCAGCGCACTGATGCCAAAACATTACATCTGTATAAAAGTCACTGTCAGATGTTAACCCCAGCACGTTACATCACAGGAACGGTTTATTGACCTGGGAAAGCGAAAATGAGGGAGGACGGGGGGAACCACTCCTCCTTTGGACACTTGCCTCCTTTTTCATCCTTATACTTGGGGAAGAAGAAAAGAAAAAGGGAGGTTGGATGGGTGGGTCGGAGGAGGCTGTGCAGTCAGTGTTTGGAAATGTTGAGAGTGGCCTAGACGAGTAATTGCCTGATTGCATATGTATGAGGAGCCTGGGGGAATCTCAATGAAGGCAGTGCAGCAGACATGTCCGGTCGATGAGGTGAATTTCTGGCCCTGGCCTGATGCGACTTTGATGAAAGGGTTGTCACAGGCAGGTAAAAAGGGGCCCACACTTCAGGCCAAATTGCACGCGTGAAGTGTGAAAATGATGCCACGCTCTGTGTGGTTAATGTGGAGGCTTCCACTTGTTCACATTGCAGTGCACTAATTGTATCTTACAATCTTTCCCACTCAGATGAGGACGACCCATTGAAGTGGCTGGATCGGAAGGGCCAGGGCACTGTTGGCGCAGCATCGGGAAAGACCGCCTGGGTTTTGGAGCCGCACCAGCAACTTATACCGTGGGGTATGCATAAAACTGGCCCTGTTCCAAATCCTATAGGAAGCCCAAATCCCAATCCTGTCATTTGGCTCCCATGCACTTTTTTTTTATAACTTTCCCTTGCTTGTCTGGCCATTCTGGTGCTACAAGGTAATACTGCCAATACCATTTAACTTAAGAAAACATACATCGGTCTGCTTTTGTCTTCAAATTCGTTCATTTACAGTTACCCTTCAGCATCTTGATTGATTATTATTAGAGACTTTAAGCTGTTAGTTTTGAATACACTTAACTGAAGCAGGATTACATTCTTCATTATGCTTTTGTGCTCCAACTGTGTAAGTTTCTGTCAGGAGAAGAGCTCTAATTTCTGTGTGTATAATTTGTTACTTTTTTTTAAACAGAGGTTTTGCTTCGCAAAATATTTTATCTGGAAGTTGCAGCAGAACTTCCCAGTGTGTTGCAAATGATGTGTGCCTTGACTAATATTGGCATCATTTACTGCAACTTGCATTTAAAGAACACCACATTTTGTGATATCATAAGAACCATTTGACAGTAAGTAAAATGAGTGCAAGCTTGAAGGGCTATGAAGTGACAGCGAATAGTAGGGGGAAAATTGAATCAATATATTGTTGCTGTAAAATAAAAACCTGTGTGAAATGACAACTTCTCAGGAAGCCTTAAAAAACCGCTTAATTTTAAAGGTACCCACATAGATTTTGAGTCTATATGGTACCTTTAAAAGTAAATGGTTGACTTAATCTACATAGTACCTTTAAAATTAAATGATTTTGTAAGGATGAAAAGTGGTCATTTCACACAGCAGGTTATTATTTTTCAGCGCTGATGTATCAAGTTAGACAACCTGTGTGCATTCCTCCATAATACTTTGTGATCAGTTAAACCTTCGTTGGGGGGGCGGGGGGAACAACATGAACTTCCCTGTCTGCCAGAAGTATTCCTGGTAGCATGTTACATGATTGCAACAATTTCAGGCGGAACTTGAGCATTAAATTGTACTTGAAATTCGACATCCTTCAACTCAAACGAAACTGCTGGCTTGGTTTTACCCTTTGACATGCTCTGGGGGATGCCATTCAGCTCTTCATGTTAAGTTGTTGAATCAGGGCAGCACATATCAATGGCAGGAGTACAGAGACAACCCATTATCTATCGTTTTGTGTGCCAGAATAAAGAGGACCACTAAGGTTTGATTTTAAACAATACCACTACTAAATTGTAAACAGTGTACTGAGGTGGTACAGGATGCACATTGCACAAGGTTCCAACAGTTGAACAGATAATTTTCGGTGCTTAATAACTTGACTGTGAATAAGTTATTTCTGTGATATATTAGGTTCGCGAATATGTCAACTCAATATAAACAGTGGAAGTATGGAAGGTGAAGTGAATATAAGATTTCACATTCTGGATAGGAAATTATTTAGAAAAAGAGGCAGGAAAGCCAGAGATGAGTCATTCATGAGTGTCTTTTTCCCAGTGTATGACTAGATCAGTGACTTAATAGACCAAAAATTGGTGGTTATTGTCACTGATGATTTTTTAAATTTTCACTTCCTCATGTACAGGCTGCAGTGAGATCTGCTTTTGCTACTACAGTGGCATGAGTGGGGCCTGCCTGGCCAGCTCTCCATCGGTCAAAGTATGCCATCCTCCTGTCGAAGCAACCACCTTTGTGGAGAGTTCGGACGAAGAAGGAACCAAGAGCGAGGCAGTCGAGCCCTCAGGTTGTGTGGAGCAGGCCGATCTGGTCTACTTCACTGTCTCAAGTAAGTAAGTAGAGTAATTTTTGAGCTGGACAATCTCACTAATTCGATGGTGTTAAATCCACAGATTTGAATGCATTTGGACTGCGAAAGGGCCTTCTGTTTAATCCGGATCCATATGTGAAGCTTAGGATAAGGCCTGCTATGGGGCCAGGAGTGTTACTCCTTCCACATCATGGGCAGGAGGTGAGATCAGCTGTGAAGGAGAATACGACTCATCCGTCCTGGGAGGAACAGGTATAGTTCTAATCTTCGTTAGTATTGCATGTTTGGAACCACACTTCATGAGTTAGATTACTAGAGCATCTGAATTAAGTTTCTAAAGTCATGCTTTTCTTATCCATCAGGAGTTCAAGTTTGTGGCCTACCCAAGTGACATCTTAGAACTGGAGGTGAAAGATAGATTCCGCAAGCGTCGGCCCTTGAGCAGTCGTTGTCTGGGCCGTGCCAGCATTCCAGTCAATGCCCTCCGGGAAGCCCCTCGCCAGTTTGAGGCCAAGCTAACCTCCTCTGAATCCAGTGTTGCCACTGTCTGTTTTACTGCTGGAGTTGAAAATGCACCACCTCCTTTACACCAGTATGTGATATCAAATGACCAAGGTGGCCAGGCCATGCCATTGGTGTTCACTGCTAGTGAAATTGATGAGTCAGAGGAGGCCAAGACTAGAGGAAAAAACAAACCTGGAGTTGAATGGTGGGCACGTCGAAAACATTTGGAGGATATATGGAGGGCAAGTTCAGAGAGTGAATCTGAACCTGAGTGCAGCGCCAAGTTGAGACGAAAGGCTGGGGTTGCAAATGGGTTGGTGAATGGGCGGGCCAATCTGGACCCTCCAAAAAAAGGTGGAAAGATGCGAGGAAGAGTTGCAGTGCGTGAGAACGAGGCTGCTGAGGCATGGGACAAGAATGGTCGAGTGCGTACGAAAGTTGATGATCATGTTTGGTGGAAGGCACCCAAACCAGATGAACCATATGAGACACTCTATCCACAGTGTGCAGAAGTACCACCACCTTTACCTCCTCGTGGCTTCTCACCGGCACACCGTCCATTGTCACGAACCAAGGCATTGCAGTATCACAATGGTGACCTTGCCAACAATAATGTTCATCCACCAGAACCACCACCTCGACCCCGGCGCTTTGTAAATCCAGAGGACAGCTTCAATTTCGAGATAGTTGATCTTGATGAAGTCCGAGGTATGCCCAGAAGGTCAGCAACAGTGCCATGCCCACACCATCAACAGCGTGACAAGAAGAAATGGAAGGCCGAGGGGCCGTCGCTGGCGACATCGCCCTCACAGGACGTGGCAAGACCAACATCCCTACCACAGGAAGTGTCGCAAGAAGTCCCACATCAAACATCACAGCCGACAGCACCATTAGCAACTCCAGAAGCTGACCTGCCACTTTTTGATGCATCATCTGTTGAGAGCCTTGCTGTAGTGGATATCAACAACAAGACAGAACGCCCAGTGGCAACATCTCCATGTCCTGAAGTGGTTGAGCCAGAGGAAGATGATGATGCTACTCCAACCAATCAATGCCACCGTGTTCCTGCATCCAAGTCCTTGTCAGTTCCAGGTCAGGACAACTTGGAAGTCAACTTTATGGACCTGAGTTCATGTTCAGACCCCAACGACTCAATTGAGCTGCCGCAGGTAGTTGTAAGGAATTAAGTTTTCTTCAGAACCTTATTTTAAAATAGTCGTATTGTTTTTCTTATTGTGGGCAGTTTTAGAAAAAGAGGAATGAGATTGTGTTATACTCAAGCATCCCTGCCTTATAGGCCTATTAATATTGTGTGCATGGAGTTGGCAATAGTTCCTTGTAGGTTCTATGAACAAATAGCATGGAGTTATAAATTGCCCATTCTAACAAAAAAAAAAATTGCAGGGCAAATGTAGATGCCCCCAGTTAAAGAGGGAGTTTTGGAACATCGTGTTGATTCTACAGGGTGTATCTGAACTCAGTGCCCCGACGTATATGACTGCCTTCCTAGCCACCAGAGGATCGATTTAAATATAGGAGTCATATGTCTGGGCAGCCTCATTACGGAGATAATTGGCCGCAAACATGTAGTACAAAATATCCTGTCGGTTAGGCCACCCATCGAACCCTCCCCCAGTCAGAAGGCTCTGGAAGGTCTGGGGGCGAGACTTTGTTGGTTTGTTGCCCACAGGTGGTAAGGCCTCTTTGGCTAGTTACACCAGAAAGTTCTATTTAAAAGTCAGAAGGAGCGATTAGGCAAAAATCGCTAAAGAGTGTATCTCAGTAATGAGGCTGTCAAGACATATGACTCCTATATTTAAATCGATCCTCTGGTGGCTAGGAAGGCAGTCATATATGTCGGGGCACTGAGTTCAGATACACCCTGTATATCCGTGGCCATCTTAAAGAGTTTAAAATGAATTTGGCTATGAAAGTTGCTTCCAACAGGTCGGTTCTCTTTAAACTGATTTCTGGGATAAGCAGCTGATGGTATATTCCTTGACCCTGCTTGAACTGGAGACTTGGGAAGTGTACCCTCCCGTATATTTGTGTGTCAAACTGGTGTGTGCCCAATTATACTACAAGCCAGGTACTGTTTGGCTCTGCGAAATTTTTAAATTTTTAAACGAAAATAATCTGATAAGCTTACTTTCATTCAAAGTACCACAATGCAAATGCCTAATCTGATTTGCTGTGTGATGTGCTCCTTCCTGTTGGGTTACAGTAAGTCTCTCTGCAGGTGTTGCACAGGCCTACACAAAAGATATCAAAAGATTGCTGAGATTTGTGTTATAACCGTATGTGCATGGTTAAAGCCCCAACATGATGGATTGATACACACTGAGCTGACTCTAAAACTACTACTTCAAGGCTGATGGGATAAATAATCCATAACACCTTTCCTTATCCTCCTCTTGAACTGGAGAATTAACCAATTTTTAGTTCAATGTCTTCTATCTGATGAAATATTTGCCAAAGAAACATTTGTTTCTGAAGTAGTCAAGTAATTGTAGCATGGAACATGACAGCCCCAATCTTATTAAGCAGCTTTCAATAAAAGAATCTTTCACACCTAGCACTCCCTTGCAAGACTTCTGCCACTTTAATACTAATATCTACTCACAGGTGTGCCCGAGCCCCATTCGGACAGCTGATCCATCACCTTCAACATGCCAACAGCAGCCTCCAAACATAGTGTGCTCTCCAGAGGACAACAATGCAACTCCTACACTTTTGTCTCCTCAACCTTCAAATGAGCTGACAGTTCCACCTTCAGATTCTCTTCAAACTTCAACATGCAGCTCAGATGATGTCCAGAATGACCTCTCAGGCGCCGGTCGCCGTGAGTCCAGCTCTGATCTGGATAGTTCTGAAGCTACTGAGGAGATGAACATTGTAGCAGAAGAGCCTGCTGTACCAGTAAACATCAAGATTGAAGTGCATGATGTCGATGAAGAGCAGGAACGAAGATCACCTCTGAATAATAATCATCGGCAGCATCACTTACTGTATGCAGATCGTGAGCCTCGTTCATCTCACCACCGCACTCCTAGCTGGGATGGTGGAAGTGTCCATCGGCGTCGCAAAAGGAAGGACTGGAATACTGACAATGATATGCCATTGCCATCCAACTTCCCCCGGCGTGTTTCCAACCCTGAAGTGTCTGAATTTGCGCCACGTGTACCAGTGAGACCACAGAATAGGTTGCTTCAGCGGGCTGCCAGCCCAATCCCACAGTGTCCACCTACACCAACACATCACAGGCGACAAGTATGGATATTTCTCACCACTTTATCTGCATGGCATAACGCTTCTTGAGACTCAATTGACACAGGCTTGCTTTAAAGTTGCATTCATGGGAATGAGAAGAATAGGGTAGAGGGTACAAGAAGACATTCAGTACTTCATTTGCGCAGAACTGGGATTTTTAACATCAAAGGAGGAAATGTTAGAAGCATAAGTGTTGTTTACTTATGCATGAATTGTAGCCACTGATTTATGAATTTAACAAAAGAATCCCTGCATTGAAGAATGTCTGTGTGATGTTGAGGTTAGTGAGAGATAGAGTCAAAGATCTATTATTATAAAAAGAGACGTAGGGAGGAATGATATTTCAGTGTCAAGTAGCATTTTTCTCATATCCTGTTAGTCAGGGATATAGAAGGGCTGCTTTTACAAGTGACCATGTAAATATGACGAGCCTTCAAGGTGGCCAAATGCATTTATTGACATGAAGGCTTCTTGTCTTAGGCTGAGTTGAGCAGAAATATTAATGTAAGGAAGACTAAAGTCAATACATTTGATATTTCCTAAGTATTACTGATGATTCTTTAACAGTGTTTTCTGTTGTATTACTCTCCCTGATGTAACTAACAAACTAATTTGTCTGAACCAGGTGAGTGCACCACCACAGTTCCCACAGCAATGGGAACCCCAACCACCACCACCTTCACACCACCACCTAAATGGCACCCGTCCTCGTATGGCTTTGACACCGCCAGAGAGTGTGTCACCACTGTCAGTCTCGCCACTGTCTCTGTCGCCATCCCAGCATGCGCCAACTACACGCCTCCCCTCTATCCCTGAGCGAACTTTCAAGTTCCAGCGGGTGGAGCTTGGCCCAGGGGAAGAGCCATTACCAGCACATTGGGAGGCACGAATTGACAGCCATGGACGTGTTTTTTATATTGATCACTTGCATCGCACTACAACTTGGCAACGACCAACTGGAAATGGTGGACAACGGACACGATCAAGTGCAAATGACTTGCAACGACAACAGCTGGATCGTCGCTACCAGAGCATTCGTCGAACCATCACAAGCAGACGAAATGACTTTGAAGATCCGCAGAATGGTGCTAGTGCTCTCTTCACCCCTGACCAGCAACGTGAGCTGATTATGGGGGCTCCAGCAGTGAAGTTCTTGACCCGATCAGACTTCTTTTCCATACTTCACATGAATGAGGAAGCCATGTGCATGTACAACCGGATCAGCTCACTCAAGCACATGATTTCCAAGATACGGAGGTCCCTGCAAAACTTTGAGCGATATCAGCACAATAGAGATTTGGTAGCTCTACTGAACCTCTTTGCGGACACTGCCAGGGATCTTCCAAGGGCTTGGGAGACAAAATTTGATAAGAATGGGAAGCAGTTCTTTATAGACCACACATCCAAAACCACCACGTTTATCGATCCCAGGCTTCCCATAGATGCTCCGTACATCAACCCTCACAAGACAATGCTGTCCAACTCATGGAGAAGGAGTCGTAGCCTTGGAGAAGAGGAAGACTTGATGCCTATGAGGGTATGTGCATTACTGATATTACTAATACAATGTCAATAACATGAGAAGAACCA
This sequence comes from Catajapyx aquilonaris, assembly GCA_000934665.2. Classification (NCBI taxonomy): domain Eukaryota; kingdom Metazoa; phylum Arthropoda; class Diplura; order Dicellurata; family Japygidae; genus Catajapyx; species Catajapyx aquilonaris. The sequence goes on along the minus strand of JYFJ02003379.1, from coordinate 2,350 downwards.
TTTGTTCTGGGTTTACTTCATAAAATGCAACCTTTCCATTGAGAAACAACTTATTTAGCAAAAGAAGGTGTATGACAAGTTATAGGACAGATGTTGCTAACCTGAAATGTCTTATCTCTTGACAGGCCCCAATGCCCCCACCTCGTCCTCTAAACAGCAACTGCTCTGCTTTTGCCCATGTGGTATTGGACATCCCAACGGCATACAACGACAAGGTGGTGGCCTTTCTCAGGCAGCCCAACATTATGGATATCCTGAGAGAGAGGCATCCACCAATAGGGAGCAACCAAGCCTTGCGGGACAAGGTTAATGCCATCCGGGTGGAAGGGACCTATGCTCTGGACAGGCTCAGTGATGACATCGAACTAACCATTGTGCTGAGGTCAGTCTACTGTGTTTGTTTAAAAGAAATGGGCTGCTTTAGCAATGTGACTTTTGGTATTGTCTTAGAGAGCACTCCATATGACAGCTAGTCATAAAGAGCCTAATATTTCTTGGTATTTGATTTATTTGGTTTCTGCCTCTTCAACTTAGAGAAGTGCTACATGAGTTTATTGAACATGCACAATTGCACATAGGTCTAATTAATACGTGGGTTGAGTAAAAGTATTTTTAAATTCAAAAGCGGTAACACATACAGAGAGGATCTCTGCTCAGTTTTGAAGCTCCGGTGATTACAATTTGATCTGATATATAGATGTCGTCCATATCGCAGAGGGGGCCAGGAAACAAAAGGGTATCTTGACCCCCCCACTGCACCATTGCCCTAAGACTGCCCAAGCCTGACACACTTGGAGCTGTTGGACGCTGCATGCACGACAAATGGTGATGGACAACACAAGAGCTTGCTTTCGAGTGTGGGACAAGTCAGAGCACTATGATCCGAGGGGTATGTCATCCATATCCACAATCCATTTACAAAACCATTTCCCTCAATGCGATAGATAAAAGTTCAAAATGTTTTCCGGGGGAGGGCAAAGCAGAGATTGTGAGGAACCACTGAGGACACCAACTTCCTGAGACCTTTCAGTCTTTCAGAGCATAGTGCTGTCAAATGTCCCACACTTGAAATCAAGCTCCGATGTTGTCTATCGCCGAGTTTCCTGCAACAGTTCCAAGCGCATCATGCCTGGGCGGTCTTAGGGCGATGGTGCGGAGGGAGTTCACGATCCCCTTTTGTGTACCGGCCCCCCCTGTGATATGGGCGACATCTATATACCAGATCAAATTGTAATCACAGGAGCTTTAAAACTTACAATTAGTAAAGGTCATCTCTGTATGTGTTACTGTTTTTGAATTAAAAAATATGCGCCATGACTTTTGACTAAGCCCATGTATAATAATAACAATGATGAATGTGATCATTACATGTATGAATGGTTTATTACCCCAATAAGGGGTTAAACAATCAGTACACCATAACCATCAGGGTACAATTTGGTTATGCCAAAAGGATGGTAAGAGGTTAAATGGGAACACATAAATGTTTATGCCTGAACAAGGGCAGCATATTCTCTCAGAAGAACCACTTAGTCACAGGAAGTGTACTACATTCCAGAGAAACATTATTGCCATTTTATTCCTTTACATACAGTGTTCAGTTGGTGGGCCAATGGTTAGGAAGATGTTGGGGTGACATATGCTGTAAATTTTGCATCATGTTGTAACCAATTAGAACGCAAATATCGTCTGCAAATATGAGGAAATGAACATCGTTAGTTTTAGGGCCACAGTTCACTTCAGGGATCTTGTCAGTGTTTTTGAGATGCAATGTGAAAATGTTAAATTATATAAATGCAGGTCCCCAGTCTACGAACAGAGTTACGTCCCTGAAAATGTCCATAAGTCAGATTAGTATGCAACTGGAATCCCTGAGGAACAGCACATATATACAGCATCAATATGCTGCTCCAATGAACTGCTTACATCATGTGTGTTTGTTTACATGTGTGGAATTTCCCAATTATTTATTAATGATACAGTATGTTGAACTAGAGATGTCGGTCAACGTATACAGAAGTGATAGAAAGTGGAGGGATCATTATTATAAATGATCCTTCTGGGGAGCCTTGGCAGCCTGTTCGTAAGTATGGATCGCCGTAAGTTGGGTCATTCGTTAACTGGGGACTTCTGAAGTGAATCAAGTGATAACCGGATAGGATATCTCCCTGCAGGCTCTACATGTGTTTCAAGAACTAGATCAGCTGAGTAATAATAGGTCATCTAGATTAGTGCAAGACATTTTTCCAGATTCTGTGAACAGATAGCTTGCTCCATAAAACTTGTTTGACATTTTCAAATGCTGTAGTGTGTAGTGTGTAGCGTGTGGACAGATCCACAAAAAGTGGGA
>JYFJ02003378.1:0-43151 GCA_000934665.2 Catajapyx aquilonaris | reverse complement strand
TTGGGGATAGGATAGGGACGGAAGGAAGCGGCTGTGGCCTATTATTTTAGGAAACAACCCCGGCATTTACCTGGAGGGACCGTGGGAAGCCACAGAAAACCACGGTTAGGATTTCCGGCCCCGGGGATCGAACCCAGGACCTCCCGATTAGCAGTCGGATACCATATCCCATCTGCCACCACTGCTTCGGTCTGTCATAACGTATATCTGAAGGAAAATTGACAGATTATTATTATGCATTGTAATGCCATGGATATAATGACAGAGTTAATTAGGTAGGGAACAAAAATATTAAATATGCATGTCTAAGTATTTGTTCAAGTATTTTTAAGTATTTTTCGGGGGTCAGCCTCTGGCTCTACTAACGAGTCATTTAGATGTAGCCATTGATCTGCTTCTTTGATAATGGCGGTGTAATGACTGTAATGACAATTTTTGAATTTAATCGTTGCTAAGAAATTGAAAATTTATAGAGAGTACCGATAAAATTAGTATTAATTTTTTTCTGGCTTTGTACGACGGAATTTGCTATAACCTGACAGGAAAAGGATCGTTCGTCACGCCGAGCAGGAGTCGTGTTCAAACTGTGACACCTTTATCTGTAAGGGTTTTTGAGTTATATGCTTTGGCAAAATCCTGGCGGAGAAGAAAAACCCGGAAAAATTTATGTTGTTGTTTTAGGTTGTTTGGTCTTACTATAGGGACTACCGTCCCTACAATAATAATTGCATCTAATGATGAACTGCCATTAGTTTCCAGGTGAAGCAGCACGTGAGCCGTCAAGTACTGACATTGTGAAGGGAGAATATTTCAATCAGAAGAATGGCAATTGCTGGACCCGTTGGCATCAGAATGTGGCGAAAATGACATTCGACATGACAGATACGAGGAGAACGTCAGTTTCAAAAAGTACGCAAAGTAATTTAAACAGGTTTTGCTAGTAAAGTCACATTATTATTTCAGAATGAAGGGATGGCCGATGAATATTCTGACACCGCTGGATGCACAGAGTCTTGCATGAGTCTTTAGCATGCCAAGATATTGCCATTAATTTTTCCCATTCGTCTGCCTACCTGGTCGCATGTAAGCCTTTCCTACAGCCAATTGAACCCCGGGCCTTGGGTCAGTTGGGGGGACAAAATGGCTTCATTGTTTCATATTTGTCACAGGGAGAAGAAATGTGATTGAATCTGCAATATCTCGTTATTTTGCATGATATAAATTGTTTTGGAAAAGTTATTCACATCAGTAAAATTTATCTGAATTATTCCAAACATATTCCTTTGTATTTGATCCGATGACATAAAATGAATACATTATTTTCAAGCAAAACATGAATGATTATTGATTTGGACAATTTTGTGCTTCTATTTTAATATCCAAGGAGGACTGGAAATGAGGCATTTTGGATGCCGGGGATCAAAATGGGGAGAATAAACATCTGGAAGATTTAATAACAAGTGCAGAGTAGCTCCACAAAATGACATATAAGTTAACTGAATTGATAAACTCATCCAATTATCAGTGTTATATTTGCTGGTTGGACAAAGTGATTGCATTTGGTTCAATCTGTTCATTACTTGTACAGCTGAAGACTGCATGAACTGGATATTTCATTGATTTGTTTATTATCACTTCACGTAGGAGCATCTTCTGCAGAAGTATGAGGGTGGTATGGGCCCCAACCAGTGTAAGGTGTGCAGCAAGACGTTCTTCTCAGAAAGGGAGCTGCATGCTTGTGTCGAGTTTCATGAGACAGCTGCGAATGACACAAAGGAGAAGGCAAATGATCGAAGAAGCAAGACTAGTGGAGGGGGAAATATATTCTGGGAAGAGGAAAGCGAACAAACTGCAAGATGAGAAAGAGCAATCAGGGAATGAAGAGACGGTTGGCAGAGAGAGGATGAAAGAGATGGAAAAGACACTCAAAGGTGGTTGGTATCAGTGCAAATTATGTTCTCATGAGGCTTGACAAAAGCATCACTTGACCAGGCATTTGAATACACATACTGGAGAGAAGCAATACGCTTGCAGTCATTGCAATAGGAAATTTGCTGACAAGAGTCACATGGAAGGCCATGTCAATTCAGTTCATCTTGGCAAGAAACCACATGAATGTAAATTTTGCTCCCAGAAATTTTCTGAAAGTGGTAAATTGAAAAGTCACGTAAATGGTGTCCACTTGAATTTGAAATTCCATTCATGTGACGTGTGCGGGGAAAATTTTGCAAGCCCATTTAACGTGCGGCGCCACAAGAGCAGAGTGCACCAGACGAGTGCGCCTTACGTAATCTCTGCACGTGGAGACTAGGAGAGATAGTTTAGCAAAGCAAGCAAGACAATCTCAGAGGGCACATATGGCACTCGATCATGTGACAGGACTGCAGGTTACAGAGTAGTGTGTAACTTATACTTATTTCTATCGGATACAAGAACAAATTGGAATCTTTAGAGCAGGACTGATTTTCCAGATTAATTATTACACTTTCACTGTGAACATCACTTTTCTGGTGCACACATTATATTTTTCCCTTTATTTGAGAATGTAAATCACTCTTAGCCTGTGCCTGGTGTAAATGATATCGAATGATCTAAAAATCTATTTTTACTGAAATTATTTAAATTACATTAAATTACAGTAATTATTGCCTGTTCAGGTGTCATTGACCACTGAAAGGGGTTCATTAATAATAATAATAATAATAATCATCATCATCATCATTTACTTCACGGCAAAATAATCCCATAGAGGGGTAGCCAGCGGAGTACAGGTTGCCCCTGTCCCCCTCGTATGACCTACAAAATGACACTCTGGTGGATGGTCAGGCCACGCAGAGGTTAATGAAAGGGATGAATATGATATAAATGATATGAACACATATACACAAAACGTACAATCATACAATGTAAACAACTAGTAAGCAGCTGAACGCAGGCGACGGTGTATTGGCCATGATGAAGCAGGAACACCCAGAACTTGCGACTGTTCAGACGGGCAGCTGGTCACTGACTGGAGATATTATATAATAATATAATTTATATTATATATAATATATTTATATAATATATATATAATATATTTATAATATAATATATATATATAATATATATAGATATAATATAATATAATATAATATAATATAATATATATAATATATATAATAAATATATATATATATATATAATATATAATATATATATATATATAATATATATAATTATATTAATTAATATATAATTATTAATTATATTAATAATATTAATTATTAATTTTAATAATTTAATAATTTTAATAATTTTAATAATTTTAATAATTTTTTTAATAAATTTTAATAATTTTAATAATTTAATAATTTTAATAATTAATAATATTAATAATATTAATTATATTAATAATATTAATTAATATATAATTATTAATATATATTAATTAATATATAATATATATAATATATATAATATATATAATATATAATATATAATATATATAATAAATATAATATAATATAATATAGATATATAATATATATATATAATATATTTATATTATATAATATAATTATATAATATTATTATTATTATTATTATTATTATTATTATAATAATATAATAATAATAATAATAATAATAATAATAATAATAATAATAATAGATTTATCTGTGAACTTTTCTTTTTTGATAATTAGCAGTGTTGTCTTATGGGCACAGACAGTTAGAAATATTGATCATAATGATTGTGCTGCATTTATCACTTTAAGTTACAGTTTGTTGTTGTTTACAGTACCCTGTATAATAAAGCGAAGTCAGTGTCTCAGCTGTGGTCATCATTACAAAAAAAATGTGGTTCAGATCAAAAGGTTTGTGATTCAATGCAATTCTGATNCCCCCCCCCCCAAAAAAAAAACCCTACGAAAATAACATATACATAAAATACAATAACAATTACACAAAACAATAAAATAACAAATTCGGCCATACAAAGCAATTGAAAGTACCGCCGACATGTAATGTACGAGCCATTACAGGTTCGAATAAATGAGCCCTTTTGCCAAAAAATGTGCTAATTAATGTAAGCTGAACATGTTAACTTTCACTGATTAATTTTCTCTACATATTTAATTTAATACAAGTCGTAAACTACTGTAATGGATGGATACAGTAGATGTACTTGTCGTGGTCACCGCTAGATGGCAGAAAGGAAAATGACGTCACATATTCTACAAAAGAAGCGTAAAACGCGCCCCCAATTTTGTTTTCTTCTTTTTCTTTTAATAAGTACAGGTAGGCAGGTTTCACTGGAACGGGGCGTTGGCCTGCTGGTATTTTGGCCGCTTCTTTTAACTGGACACTGTCCGCTGTTCGGGAGCTGTGGAACGGGACAGATGGAGGGGACGAGGTGGCCCACCATCGCCTCCATCCTGATCGTAGGTGAGTTAGGGCGTTACCCCGAATTATACGCCTCATGACTCGTTCATAGAACACTTAATATTACTAATTACTTATGACTAAAACCATCCGTATGTGTTTGCAGCGTGCTGTTTCAACTTGTCGGCTTGTGTGGATGAGACTTGCCACATTCCGAAGCACATCTGGGGTACGTGGTTTTCACGTGAGAATGGAGACAACACTTTGACGGAGATCAATGCGGATTCCATGACCGGGAAAGGGTGGTGCGTGTCCATGCGGGAGGAGTTTCACACCAACTACACGTTCGTGTTCAAGGAAGGTGGATGCTACTACTGCGTCAAGCTTGTTGTGAGGACCATCAACATCATGGACAAGGTGGAGAGCGGGTGCAACAGCCTCGGACCAGGAGTTCCGCCAACAGTGGACAACGTGTGCAGCAAACTCAATCCAAGCCAGCAGCTCATCACGCTCTTTCAGGTAAGACACATTGAAGTTTTCCGCTACCGTAATTGTGACGTCGGATTTAGCAGGAAGCTGATTATAACTTGTTCTGTATTTTCCAGGAGAATTTTGTGCCTGTAAATTGCCGCTCGAGTCTGGAGGGAGTGTGGCAATTTGGGTACCAGAACCGCTACAGGTTCACAGGTGAATGCAACAACCCCGAAGCGATGATACAGAGTTGCCAGACTCCGGGCTCGCAGTTTCTTATTCTCAACCAGAAGTTTAATATTACTTATCGAGCGTGCGAGGGAATGACGGAGACCTTTGATGGCGTTGTTGAGTATTCGTGCCTTGGCGATTGGTTTGTGGGTAAGAACCACTTCTTTGCGACTGCCAACACCAAGGAGTCGAGGAAAGAGGAGAAGTATCGCTGCTTTCTCAAGAACCGGGATGATGATCTGTACATCGGGGCTTCGATCACAGCTGAATGTAACGTACTCAACACACCTGAGAACAGCCCAGAGAGGATGAGGATCACACCAGGTTTGTATTAAATGAGTACCACAATTAGTCTTGTGTAATTTACTCATGTCATTCTCTGATTATTTTCAGTGAAGGCAGAAGTGGTGACCCCTGGGTGTAACCTCCCGCAGAACTTCAGTGGTGATTGGATCAATACGGCCAACTTGGATGCGGACGTGTTCATCAATCAGACCCACATAGTGGAGACGTGGTATCCGGATGAGGGGAGGTACAGGCGAACCATCTACGTGTGCCAAGCGCAAAGGGACACTCGCTACCTGATGGCCAGACTTGGGGTTGATGGATGGTGAGGATAATTTCAGTCATATTCATCAAAGAGTGATAAGTGAAATTGTACAATACAATTGAACAATCAAACTGGTAGATCATTCATAGCGACATGAATCTTTTAAATGTCTGGACCATTGTTATCCTAAAATTTTGACTCTCCTCAAATGTTGTATTTTTCACTTCCAGTCAAAAGGACTATGTTTGCTTTGAGTTTGTTCCACGCCATCACAACGTCGTCCGGTTCAGGAAGGGGTTGGCAATGATCAAGAATGATTGGGCCACTGTCTGTTCGTGGGTCCAGTTCCCCAACAAGCAGTCGTGGAAATATGACATCTATCTGGGTGAGTCACTAGGCAGCAACTGCATGTTGTGGTTCACTGTAGAAAGCCCTAAGAGTTAATGTTCGGGAACTTTTCCATCAAGGAGTTAGCGACTTTATGTGAAGGTGTACAATGTTATGGACGTATGTTGTTGCAGGTGGTTAATGTCAGTTAGAAGGAGCACCTGCTTGTGACTGCTGGTCACAGCTGTTTATTACAAGGTATTATGGATGATTACTACATCTTAATACTGTTGCACTAGTCATGAAGTTGCTAATACCTACACCATCTCTGGTGACAAAGTGAAGTCATACACTATGCCATGACAGAGCCAATTACAACCTTTTACAAGTCGTCTAGCTGCTGATCAGATATTAAATATTACAACCAGAAAGCATTTGGAATTGACATCAGAAAACATAAGTTACCATATAATGGTTAAATTGATTGGCTATGACTTGCACGTAATTGTCGGTAATGATCAGCCTGAGAATCAATGGTTTCAGCATCCAGATGTAGCAAAACGTGATTATTTTTTTGAATTCACTCTATGAGTATCCATTGTGACTAGTGTTTCTGCATCTCAGATAATATTTCACTGCAGCAGAGAATTGAAATTAGTTTTACGAAATGTGTGGGTTAAAATGAATTTTTGCAATGCTAATGTTGCAGGATGATTGTTGGTGACACCATGTCTTACGATGAAATGTTTCAGGTGTGACCATTAGCATGCACTGCCTTGCATGCTGATTTTCTAAGCCTTTACTAATGCCACAGTTTATTTATTCCGCTGACATGCCAGCCAAGAGGCCAGAAGCAATCCGTTGCCCTGTGGCTGGCTTTTTCCAGTTTGTCCAAAAGGGCGAGATGTCCCTTGAGACTCGACTCATTGGAGGGGTAACCTTAAGCCCTAGGCCTCAACTCAGATGCCCTGATGTCATTTCATCGCTGAAAAACTGCGCCCTTGAACAGAAGATTATTGAGGTGCAGGTCAACAAGTGCATGTCGGTCGACCAGCTTGGGAGGCCAATTGACATATACAGTACGTCGAGAAAGGTTTCAAGTGGCTAAAGCCACTCCCCTGAATAACTAATCTTGCTTAATTCTCTTGTAAGGTTTCAGCAAGTGGGAAATATGCAGCATGTATGTCTAAGGTGTACGTAGTATTTAAGGAATGCACTGAAATTCACCTATGACATTATTAAATGGACCAAAATTTCTTGTTATCAGCGAAATTAATGCTTGGTCTTAGGCAGAAATGCACTCTTTGTGAACTTGTGGTTTGTGAAAATTGGACTTGTTAATGAGTTTGCCATTAGTGGATTTCACTGGCTTGTACCGAAGGTGTAAATGCGGTTCTCAAGAGAGATGCAGTGTTGGTGCAGTCTTGTCCAGTGTAAAGTTGTGAGAATATTACGTGCCAGCCATGAGACGCTGTTGCATAGTTTTTTGTCACCAGTTTCTACAAATTAATTTTGTAGAGGCAGTCATCTTCTGCCTTTTGCTATATTTACGACAAGAAATCTGCTGTCGAAACACACTAATGAATATTGAAAAGTTTGGAACTGGACATATGCCATTCGAGCACTGCACCACCTCTCCAGTACCTCTTGAGTGTTGATCTCTTGAGTGACACAGTGTGACCCAGTGTGAACCAAAAGGCAGCTGGAGTGTCATGCTAGTTATTAATTGAACTGTCACATATGCATGCATCCCAGCAAGGGACCCTGTGCCTGTTCGCTGCCCAGTGGCTGGCAAGTTCAACTTCACCCAGAGAGGAGACGTCCTGTTTGAGACTAGGATTTTGGGAGGTGTGACGCAATCCCCACGACCTGAGGTCATCTGCCTGCACAACATATCAGACTTCTCTGTGTGCGACACTGATCAGAAGGTCATCACAATCGATGAGAACTACTGCCTATCAGTTGACTACAGGGGAAGGCCTATCGACATCTACAGTAAAATTTTGACACATTTGCTGCACTGTGGTGTTGGCACTGATCCTTATTTTTTGCCAATCTGGTGTTGCTGCTTTTTTGCTTTTGCAATATTGCGTGGAACTTTGGTGAAGTGTCACTGTGTGAATGGAATGTCTTATGAGCTGAAATTTTTTTCGCAAAATATTTTGTGAACACTTTGGACTTATATGTGTAATTACGCTTCTGTTCTTCTTCCTGTATATGTTAAAATGGTGGTCTTCAGCTGGTGGGCTTCTGACTTCCAGTATCCTTTGGTGTGTCTGAAGGGCTCCATAGAGCTAATTGGTCAATATTAAGTATGTGGAATTGCTCCATTTTGTGAAAACTTTCTGTAATACACAGGTTTCCGCTACATTTGAACTTATCATGGAAATTGTTCTGTTGACAATTTATACATATTATGTAGGTAGGACCCGTTTTACGCTGGTAATTGGTTGCAGCAAAATGTGACGTAAAGTGAAAAGACATTAAGTGAAAAGGCGTAAAACGAGACAAAATTATAATGGAAGGAAATGAGATAGGTTCCAAGATTTCGTAAATTTTCTCTCAGACAGTACTGTCCTTAAATTGCTGATTTTAGTGCCAACTATTTGAAACATTTATTATGCACATTTGATGGGAGGTTCCAAGTCGTGGCTTATCGGGTTCTGAGATCTCTTTTCTTTTGGCAAGAACTGCAGAAGAGGGTATTTAACAGACTTCGGAGAGTGCCGAGTACTGTATTTATCGATAGACCCCGCCACAGGCACCACTAAAAACAAAAAAGAGAATTTATGATGGTGATGTGGTTATGTTTAAATTGTGTTGTTATCGTCAAATTGTTAACCACTTTTCAATGAAAAATTGTTAAAACATTGTTTTCAAACCGTTGTTAATGTGAAACGGCATAAAATGCAGGTGCGTAAAACGAGTACTTAGTGTACTACCAGACTCACAACTGCCTTTTAATAACCTGAGAATGGAGCATCGTGCAGTGTTTGAAAAATTGGGTCACGCAGGGTTTGATCTGAGAAGTCAGGCAAAATTTGGTGAAAAGCTAGAGGGTTCCATGACTCCAAAATGGTTGACGACCACTTGGCTATGTAAATATGCTTACTGTGTACATGTGATGTGGCTTCTATGCTTTCGTGTCTTATACCTAATTTCTTCTGCAGTGTTTTTTTTTAGGTTATGGATTTATTATTTATTTATTTTCATATTGTCAAAATTGAGTTTAATGACTGAGGGATTCTCTGGCACTAATTTGATGTTCATGGTGTGATTGAGGTTTATCAATGGTAATAAAAATCCACGTGCTTCGTTTGGGCGATATTAAAGGGGTATTGTCCCGAAAAATATAGGATGAACTTGAATTTTTAAAATGCTGTATGAGCTTCAAAAAGCATGCCATTGAAATTTTTTTTGATGGTCCAAATAGAAAATTTGAAGCTGACCGAGGTTCATGTGACAGTAACAGCACGAGTTTTTAACATTTTTATTTTAAATTAATCCAATACAACCAGCAGCGCATGGATTTTGAATGCTTGTGATTTTGAGTGTGAGTGATGAGGTGAGGGTTCACTTCAACTCTTGGTGGTGATGTATCTAAAAAAAATTGGGTGAAGATTATTGGACAATAACTTGTGAGGATTTTTGTATTTAAAATATATACAATGCAATATGTATTAGGGCAGGGATGTTGTTTTTACATGATTTTAAACTGCAATTATGTGCTGTGTATTTTTTGTTTGTACATATTGCTTTTATTTGTGTCTAAAAATACTAATAACTGTGGATAACTTTAACTACATATGTTCAGTTGTCAGCTCTTATTTGCTACTCAACTGCATAAAAATATTATACTTATAGTTGAGAGAATGGGGTTAATTTCTCACAAAAATGTAATATTGTGGGTCCCATTATAAATAGTTGCATTCTGAGGGTGATAGTAAGAGATGTAGAGTTAGGAAAGTCGAGAGAGTCGATGAGGTGTATTTAATGAATGGGACCCTACTAAAAGAAGGCTGAAGTGGAAGGCGATGATTTATTTTGTGTGGGTCTTGATACGGACTGGGTCGAACAACAGTTAGCTGACAATTTCTGTCATATTTTTGAATTTTGAAGGTGTGGCCCATTATGCGTTTTCTGACAGGAAACTTGATTCCTTGCTACACTTGAAGTCGAAGTAAAAAGGGGGCCAGCATCAGTGAATATGCTTTTGTTCCACCTAGTACCTCTATAGCACTTTCATGCTCGTGCTTTTATAAAGATCTTATACGTATTATAATAACAATCTGGTGACTGTGATAAAACCTGTAACTGAGCACTTAGATTTTAGTTTTTCCTAGTGTTGGTAACACATAAAGTGGAGTCAAGTGAAAGTGAGCCACTTAATCATACAGGCATTGGCTTTAATAAACATGGCATCATTAATCCAGAAGGGCATAAGGGCTTATCTACCCATGATGGATCCTATTTTCCATGCATTTCACACATACATTTCTGGTGCGGTTGTGTAGCTCACTTTCCCTTCATCACTGCGCTTTTCTGCCGCTCGGTGTTACACCTGCTTTGCATGTTCTTGCATGATCACCTGAAATAATCATTTCATTACAGGCACTAAGCATTGTTACATTTTTTTATTAAGGTGATCCGGACTACCGCATGAAGTGCATAGGATACTGGAAGGAAAACCTGAAGTCATACCTAATTACCTACGACGAACTGGATGCATTCAGCAAGTACCGATGCTGGGTGTACCAAAGAGCTGACCTCAACAGGGTCATCATGTCGCAATCAGTGGGGCCCTTCTGCAACCTAAACCAGGATGTCGGCAGCTGGAACTACACAGAGGGAGCTGGCGTCTCTCTCGTCATGGATGAGTATGAGAGAGAGCGTGAGTGTCTCAGGTTTCATTAATTAGCCAAGCATAAATATGTATTTTAATCGCTTTCTGAAATCAGAAGGAAAGATATATTTGCTCTTACTGTTGCATACCATTTGCAGGTGACCAATGCCCCATGTATTTTAATGACGGAGAGAACCCATGGACCGTGGAAGAAGCCCACAGACGTGTCTTCAGATTTGGAGATTCAGGAGTTTCAAACTCGCCTGCTGCCTGGATTGCAATAGTTTCAATAGCAGTTTGTCTACTGGCTCGCTGATGAGTGATTAATACGGACTTTTTATACTGGAGTTAAAATGCGATAGCTATTACCAACTGAAGACACTTCCAAACATTGTATTTTTTAATAGTGCCCAGAAAGCATCGCGATCTCGACATGCTCCGTCCAGTAAACGTTTCATTCCCAAAGCCTGTCACTGATGAAAAGAAACATATCTTGTTAAACTTTTCCGTCCAGTTACATCCATCCATTGCATTTTTAAAAAATATTTCTGTTCTAAACGTAAGGGAGAGATTGTAGTTTTTAAAAACCTATTAGAGATTGAAATGTGTTCATCTTGAGAAATGTGCCTGCAAGATAAGTCACCAGTGAATATGACCTGTAGTCGTAGCATTGTTTACAACACTGTAATTCAATGAAAATAAACCAATTTTTTAATGTAACATGTAGCATTTTATTTGCATTACAGCATTGTTTTCGTGGCGAAATTTTGGCACGTTCAAATTTTTACAAACTCAACTGGGTGTCATTCATTCGCAATATATTGGCAGCACCAGTGCGCCTATGTACGTGGATGTGCAAATGATTCCAAAACCGGGTTTTAAGCCCATGGCATATTATACGTGTGATTAGCAAAAATTGTGCTAGTTTATTTACTTTCTTTCGGTTTTTAACTAAAGCCCGGTTGATGTAATGTGATGAGAGGTAGAGAAGCAGTGTCTGCGTAGCCCCCCGAAGCACGTAGAGCGTAGAAGGCAGAGGGAGGAAATAACAACAATTCTGAACCCATCTTCATAACCTGTGATGGCCTTAGTAGCCTTAGGTGCTCTTTGGTTCATTCCCACTCAAACATGCAAACAGATCAGCAGCAACAAATAATGGGAACCAGTCCTTATCACATGTCTTGCCATTCGCATTTATTTTGTCCTGTCATGAATCAATTACATTGATCAATCTTTCCTGCAAAATGAAAAATAATGTCAGGTACTGCATTCTCACAAAGTTCTTACTGGCTCATGATTTGTCGAGTACAACGCACACCAAACAATGATCTACAACAAGTTGCACAATACAAAATTGCTTGATAGGTTTACATCAAAAGAATGTACAAATAAAATTGAAGACGTCACTTCCCAAAGGGCTATGAGGTGAAATTTTTCAGGAGAGACTAAAAACTGCATATAGGCGTAATTGCTCAACTAAGAGTTTCTCGGTTTATGATGCTCATAAGGCATCCTTATACTCACCTATAGTGGCATAAACATCATCTAATAGGTCTATTGAAGGTCTAAATCAGTAGACTTGGGCACTTTGGCAAGTGAACTCCCACACCAACATTTCATGTTGCCCTTGGTATAGTCACGAGTACCCACCTCAGAGGATCTCTCCCGAAGAATGTGCCATCTTGTCATACCCAGTTGGAGAAGGGATATACTTTCACTTCATCAATGCTTGCCAAGGGTACAAAAATTAATATCTGATTAATAGTAAAAAAAACCATTCTTTATTTCCGGTTTTCAAAGATCAAAATATAACAACACAAATCAGATTAATTTCGCCTTAACAATACTGGGTACACACTTTCTAATTTCTCATTAATAATAATAACCCACTGAATTAATAAGAGGCATTGAAATTATTGCTTGTGACCAATTTATTCAAACCTTCTTCCTACATCATGGATATTAGGCCACTATATGGGGATGGCTGCAAGGGATGTTGTTCTTATACTGTTATCAAATAATTATGCAAATATCTCTCAGCATACAAAAGTATGACACTTCATTAATGATCCAACACCACAGTGCAACCATTCCAACAAAATAGGTAAGGAGTTTTAACATTTTAAATCATTACCTACTAAAATGGAGGTTTGGATAAAATAGTGAATCCATCCTGTGAACTCATATTATCCTCTCATCACATTGTCGGATTGAAAAAAACCATAAGACTGCATTGAGACACTTTCACATCAATATTGGGCAGTCCAATATTGTACTGTAAATGCTCCAAACTCACAATGGGGTTTTGGCATTGATATCCCTGAGTTCCATTCACCAGTCTCGGGATTATAATACACAACATCAGAAGTCATCTCCACCCCCCCATTCTCCCCTCTCACTTGTCCACCAAGAACATACAGGCAGCCATTAGCAGCTGCCACTCCTGGGCTCATGATCCCCTGCTTCAAAGGAGGGATCGTTGTCCACTCGTTTCTCTCAAAAGAATACCTGTCCACTGCATCTGAAGGTAATATGTCTTCCCCAACACTTATAATTCCACCCACAACATACACGTGGCCATCAAGGACAGCAACTCCCACGCTCGAGCGTGGATTCAACCAGGGAGCATGTGTTTTCCACTCTTTTGTTTCTGGATTGTAAGACATCAACTCTTTCGAATGAACATGTGAATGATCCTGCCCACCTATCACATAAATCAGACCTCCATAAGAAACAATACTCATGAGATATCTTGCTTTGGGCATGTGGCCAATCACATGCCATTCACCATTCTTGGGATCAAGCTTTTCAATGCTCCCAAGGGGAGTCCAATTCCGATCTCTTCCACCAAATGCATATAAGCAGCCATTTAATTCTTGCAGGCCAAAATAAAAACGTCCGACTTCCAGTCTGCCCTCACCCTTAAACAAAGTTTCCTCACTTGTGTGGTAAAAATCATACGAGTCCAACCATTCCCCATCTTCAGAGATACCACCTACCAGGTAAACAGTAAATCCAATGGCAGCAATGCTAGGATTCTCTCGAGTAATATGCCGGTCATCACTGAACCCCACACCCTCTGACTTGTGCCACGTGCCACAAAGCATGTTTAAGTACCACACAGTTCTGGATAGTATCATATTCGGATATCTTCTTCCTGGTGTCAGTTGCCTTGTGTCATACTCCCACCCTCCAACTACATATATGACAGTTGTGATCCCAGATTTTCCTGCTACCACTGATTCAGAGTTCTTTCCCACATCCCCAAACTTACACTTCAGAATGCTTTTCAGGGCAGCATCATTGCACATGGTGTCATAAATGGTGCTGTATGGTATCATTGCTAACTTTACACACTCCAACAGTTCATGTGCATACATCCGCCTCTCCTCTACCGACTTTTCAATCCAGGCAATTACAGCTCTCAAGACTTTTCCCTCCCTACGGCAGTTTATTTTACCGCAGTTTATTTTACTGCTCATCAAGTACTGTGGCAGATCCTCCTTTGACAGATTCATAAACTCTTCTGAAGTAGAAACAGCATCAAAGTTGTCCTCAATAAATCTGGAGGCCAAATTTGCCAACTTGGTGTAGTTATATGCAGTGGCGAATCTGTGCACACCAATTGCATTGGACTTGTCCAGATGTTGGCTCATGAACTTGGTGCACAGGGCTTCAGCCGTGTGTATCTGAAGCATGTTGGCTGCCGCGGCCACCTCCCCCACATTACCTTGACACAACTTCTCCATGCGTCCAGTATACACACAATCAACCAGCATCTTCATTGATGCAGACGACACCCCATGTATGGGAACCCGAGACTGCCCCTCTTCCGCCAGCCCCCCAGAAAACATGGCCTTGAAGTAGGGGCTGGATGCTGCAAGTATGGCTCGGTGGGCCTTAAGAGAAGTCCCATCTTCGCATATCAGATCGACATCACAGAAAATGGAGGAGTGGCGGAAGTCATCCAGTTGGCGCAACATGTCCAAATGATGAGAGTCAGGGACACTAATCCCCATCTCTGTGCCATCAGAAGTTGTCTCGCTCTCTTCTGTACAATCTCTGTTACAATTGTCGAAGGACTCTGGCAGATGATTTGGGAGTGAGGCTGCCATGACACAGGCTGTAACAAAACCAGGACAGTGTGGTATACTGTTAGTATTAATTGAACTTTCTGGCACAGGTCTTCACAGTCAGCAAAATGCATGAGTGAATGTGTAAATGTTAATAACCATAGTCAGCAAGGTGGTTACTATGGTATGATGCATGAGAAATCCTCGTTTTCTGACATAATGCTTCTGCGGCATCACGTGTGTATTGGCAAAATATGTTTCTTTAGAGTCACTCTATCATTCCTAAAATAATGTGCAATTATTTCATTTACACCCTGTACATTGAGATAGAGTGAGTAGTTCCTGAGATATGGCAGGAGGGACTGATTATTATAGTAAACTCCATAAATTTTTTTACCTTGATTTCATAGTTGCCCTGGACATGCGAGGGCAAGTCAAAACAAATTGAGACTGATTGTTTATGTGATAATGAGAATTAGTGCGTGACTCGTGGTAAGTGGCATGGTGTCCAGAATGACTTTAAGGCCGAGCGCAAATCACGCAAATTTGGTGCAATGTTTCAGCGACTGGTAGCATAAACAAGCTGTGCGTGCCGCTTTCGCCCGACGTCACATGGTTGCCGGTTTCAAACACTACTTGAAAACTCTCCCCTGATATATAGAGGCCCTTACAGGGGGGTAGAATGCCACCATTTTTCCTTCAATTTTCTGATTTTTCTTCTAACTGCAGTGCAAGGATGAAAGGACATGGGGGTAAGGATGAGGATTTTTTGGGGAGGGAACATGGGTGCAAGTGCAATGTCTGATATGGGGTCATGTGCAGTCCCCCAGGAGGTTAGGTTGCCAGACACCTCCAAGGTGCAGGACAGAGACCCTCCTGACGCAGGTGAAAGGGAGCTCCCAGATGGGGATCGAACCTGGGACCATTCACTCAGCAAGCCGAGACGTTACCATCTCGGCCACCACACCTCCCCGGGATCGTGGCATATTCAAACAGGAATTGGTGATCTAATACTTCAATCCATTCTGAACATGATGCCCCTCACAGCGAGTCATCTCTTTACACACAAACAGTCACAATTTGTTAAGACTGCCCTCGTAACAAGGGAAAACAAAAAATGCATTTTACACTACTATCGTGATTAAATTACTGTTTGCCAAAATTTTCATGCAAATGAGACATGGTGACATTCTGAATAATTTTTCTTTTCGGTTGACATGCCCTGGAATAACCCAACAATGGTCGTGCAGCATAATAATGCGTGACTCTCCAATTGCAGAACAACAGTGCGCACTATTTCCTGTGTAATATACATTGGCAGAGACAGGCTCCAGAACTCCCTTCCCTTGATCAGCAAAGCTCAACCAGACTTCTCTTTTCAACTCTCGAAGGGTGAAAACCACTGTGGCCTCAGGAGCACAGCGTCGCCAAACATATATGACTACACAGTGGTAGTTTTTTCACATGCGCATTGTCAATTCTGAAACGCGGCAAACTGGTTAATTATATAGCCTGCATGATTAAATTATCGCAACTGGAAGATTGGTTCACACGTGTCAGTGATTGAAAAATAAATAAAGGAGCAAGCTACAAACTTACACACACAGATGCACAGATGAGTCAAAAGTAAGGTCCATTATTATCAAAAGGGTTCATGCTCAACAAGATATGCCCCGATGTGTTCATCTTGAAAAACTGTGCCTGCAAGATAAAGTCACCAGTGAATATGACCTGTAATCTTGGTTTACAACACTGTAATTCAATGAATACATACGAATTTTTTTAAATGTACGCTACCGTGCGTTTTCATTTTTCACGTGCGAATTTTTGGCGTGTTCCAATTTTTACAACCTCAACCAACGTGTCACGCATAGCCAGCAACGCATGCGCAGATAGTCACACGCACGCGTGTGTCAACGTGAATGTGTAAATAAATGTCAAAACCGGGTTCTAAGCCCGTGGCATATCGTCCATGTAATTAGTAAAAAATCTTCTTAATTTGTTTTAATACAAATAGGTTTAAACTGAAGCCCATCTGTGATGATGCGACGAGAGGGAGAGAAGCCGTGTGTGCGTATCCCCCGATGCGCGTAGAGATAGGAAAGGCAAAGCGCAAAGGGAAGGGAAAGAAATATTCTGAACGCGGATCGGGGGCTTCTCTATACAGCGTGTGTGTGTGTGTGTGTAAATTCCCCCCACCCTTCCCCTCTCCTCCCTCCCCGCTCCTCCTCCCCCCCTCCGGTGCATCACCTTTTGGAACACCCGGGCACACTTCCTAAGCCCGGCGGGACACTTTGATTTCCATTCTGTCGGGGGTGTGGGTGGAAGGCCAACAGGCCTCGCCGCCACCCCCGGCGGGGTCACGGGCCCTTCGCTCTCTCGGCCCAGAGCCGGCTCGTTCCGTCCCCCCAGACTCTGGAGGATGGTGGTTCGTCTGCTGGTGGTTTGCATTGTGGGCACAGGGTAAGGGATCTGTTGTGTTGCCCCATGAGGAAAAGGGCTAGGCCTAGTGGCCATGGCTAAGAGTTTGGAGCGTGGTTGGATTGACGGAAGGTGCCTTGAATGTGTTTCTTCACTCCGCAAGGTTGCTTGCGGAGTGAAGAAACCTCATGGCCGGGTTTCTTCTATGCTGCGTAGATTCCAGCTGATTTGATGCAGGCGGAAAGCTCGGCTGACCTGCGCCCTGTTCCATACGGCTACTGTCATGGGCAGGGAATAAGAGACATACCTTCTGTCCAGCTCTGATGCAGCCAGGTGAGCTTGATACTGATCATGGCTAACTGAGCTGGGCTAGAAACACGATATCAAGTGCAGTCACATCTCTTCTGTAGGACGCCATAGCTATAATATATCCTCGCAATCCATGGCCTCCTTCTCCAGTCATTTTGTTATTGCGCTGTGGTGGTGACTGCAGGCGGGGCCTGTAAAAATTAAAAACACTGCAAAGGTTGGCCAGAAGTCAATAACCTGCACGTTATTCTAACAATGGTGGGGATGGAGGCAGGGAAAGATTACGTTGCATAGGCCGCTATGCCTCTCCCAACGCTCCGCCAACTCCCTACCTAGCCATATGGTGCCTGTTGTTGAATATGAAAGTCTCCCCCAGCCTGGAATTTGGTGCTGGCACGCCCCACAGTTCGGGTGGCTGATTGGCGATCTGAGAATGTCCTCCAGACCCAGATGCAGTGGAAAGAATGGTTCGGATTGGTTAATGCGTCAAGAGCGTCCACCCGAACCACAAGATCCCTGTGGGGATGCGCCATAGTCGCAGACGGAGACTTTTATATTCACCTACTGTATCGTATGAATTGCATGGGGCTGGCCTCGGCTATGATCAAAGTCGGATGCCTTTTAAATTGACAAAACTTTATTAAGATGCATTTACATGTGAGCGATTGGGTCAGCGATGTGCAGAGATGTACTGTACATAGCTGAGGAAAAGTAACAATATTGTGGTAACAATATATTTTCGCCCCAAACAAATGGCTGCAACATCGCTCATGAAATCGTGCACATGTAAATGTGTCTTGATTCATATTGTTACCGATGGATTGTGAAAAAGGGGGGGGGGAAACCAAGACCACATCAAAACCATGGCAGTGCCAAGGAAACCCATTTAAATTCAATGTTCGGGATTGTGAACATTTGCTCTGGGATTTCGTCCAGACTGCATCTGGAACAGTCAGGTATTACCATCAGATAAGGGTCTTCTGTATAGCTGATAACAATGATTCCTTCACCACAGGGAGGGGTGTGAATGTAAGTTGTGCTTGCAGGGCAATGTAGAGATGGCTGGATTTCATTATCTGTTGTGTAAATTTACACTGGCTGAAGGTCTAAATCCCCATGGGTTTTTTGAACAAATGTTCCTTTTGACATTTTCAAAATTAATGTGTTATTGAAGGGATTGGTATTGTTAACCGCAAAAGTAACGTCGCACTGTTAGCGTCAGTTGTGGATTCCAGAATATTGCCAAATTAACATCCGTAACTTGGCAACGCCCATGATAAGCAGCACGTCGCGCACGCCATCACATAACAATGCGACATTACTTTTGTGGTTAATAGTACAGTAGGGCAAAGATTTACGGTTAGCTACAGTGAAGTTTTGGTTGATCATGGGCTGCAACTTCCTCTATGAAATAAGCTAGGTAAACTTAAATCCCGTTGCATACATGCTGCATCACCAAGTAAATGGAAGGCAATAAATGGGCAATGAAACCTTTCAGTTGATGCTTATGGTGGCGAGCAATGCGAAGCTTAATTAAGGTGAAGTGGGGATGTACTTTACAATGTGTGAAAAAAATGTGTTTATAATGTGCTGTACTGACTGACTTTTCTTGATCTTCGCAGTAACATGAACCAGTGATGGATTGTGGAGGAGGAGAAATGATTGAGGTGGAGGAGAGGCCCCTGGGTGAGCCCTTGGGCGACATTATAGAAGACTTTGAGTGCGGTGTGGTTGAGATGGAAGTTGAGACTGACGTTCAAAAGGAGGAGGAGGAGGAAGAAGAAGAGCAAGTGCAGGAAGAACAAGGCACGCAAGAAGAACCAGTGCAGGAAGAACCAGATGCACAAGAAGAACAAGTGCAGGAAGAACTAGTTGTTCAAGAAGAACAAGTGGAGGAGGAACTAGCCGCACAAGAAGAACAAGTGCAGGAAGAACTAGTTGTTCAAGAAGAACAAGTGGAGGAGGAACTAGCCGCACAAGAAGAACAAGTGCAGGAAGAACACGGAACACGAGAAGGGCAAGAGGAATTGGAAGAAGAGGAAGATGAAGTGGATGATGATGATGATGATGAGGAGAAGACAAGTGAGTTGGATATAATGGGTGATGGCTGGTGGCCCATGGGTGGCCTTAGGGGCAGCCCCAGTCCCAGGGTGGGTGGCCCTTGGCCTCCAGGATCCAAGCAAGAACCCGAACCTGTCCCAGAGGACTTGAGCCCAGAACTGCAGCATGGCTTCCGAATCCTGGCTGACCTGATGGCAGAATCCAACCGGAGCTTCAACTGGATTTTTATGGAGGATTCTGGAAGAGAGGACCTCCCTGATTACAAAGACGTTGTCGTCAAGCCCATCGGGCTCAGCAAGAGTAAGTCAGTTACTTGATTCCAGTTGGATAAAGCAATACTATTTATGGCTCGAAGAAACGTTACAAAGTGGAAATTTTTGCGAACACTGCTGTAGAAAGTTCCTCACACTCTTCGTGGGGTAATCTGATTTATAATGTTGGCAGCTCTTTGCAACATAAAGTAGCATTGGCTTAATCACAACCCGGTCCATCTTCGAAAAAAATGCTGCCTGGAATTTTTGCCCGAATGAATAAACACTCGTTATGTGTTCTCTAATCTTGTAGCACACATGGAATTTCGTGTGGATGGTGCAATAAACACTTAGCCATCGTCACATATCAGTAGTTATTGTGTGCCCAAAAGTGACGCCTTGATAGAAAAAATTCTCCAAGTACCTTCAGGAACATTTTAAGTTAAACTGGATGTAATTTTGTACAACTTTTTTTTCCTGAAATGGCAGTCAAGTCCAAGTTGGTTTCTGGTCAGTATGCTGACCTCACTGTGCTGGTGTCTGACCTCCGCCTGATGCTGGAGAACTGCTACCGCTACTTTGGCCCATATCACAGCCGGACCAAGAAGGGACTGAGGCTGGAGCAGATCATGGAGCAGAAGCTGGCCCTCTTGCCCATGTGAGTTTCCAAACACGCTCCTTTTGAATGCCACCACATCCAGGACAGGGAGGATAATTTAGGAAATTTTACATTGAAGATTAATAATTCTTCTTAAATCCTGTACATCATTTGAATAATATTTTTACCCTTATTTTGGGATCCTCTTTATCATTATGCCACATTCATTGCAGTGACCTCCGTGCCAAGTGTACCTTGGAGGCAACATCTGGATTGCCAATTGAATCAGAGGCAGAAGCCCACAGCCAGCAGCATAAGCACAGGCGGAGGTCATCCAGGTCATCGACTCAGGACCTGAGCTTCTTCTCACATGTGCTGTACAGAGTACGTGATAACAGGGCAGAGAGGGATCGAGAGAGCAAGAAGAAGCAGCAGGATATGAAGAGGCAGCAGCGAGAGGATAAGGAAAAGGAGATTCTTACCTGGGAGGAAACCTTGCTTAAGGAGCCAATCTTGTCGCAGATGAGGCTGATGTGGGAGGTGAGTTGCACTCCTTGGTTCTCTTTCCATTTTTCGCATGTTTTAAGGCTTATCCAAATTTCGCATTATTTTCCAGCTCCCGCAGATAGGCCACTTCATCTTTATCACGCTTAAGGCCCTGAACATCAATGAAGTGCCTCAGTTTGAGTTGGAGAGGATTCTTCTTATGCCACAGGCGTCCAGGACTCTCTCCATGCTCATGACTGCTCTGCTTAGGTAAAATAGCGCCTTCACTATTATTCCCATCTACTAATAAGTGCATTTGAAGCTAGTCTGTCACCACTGTACCACTCAAAGTAGTTTTGGCTGAATGGCTGATGTCTTATTTATAACCAAGAACTGTTCCATCATGGTTTTCAGTTATCCAAAGTAGTTTTCGCATCACGCACATGTTATTTATTTATTTTGCGAGTACTTGTGTAGCACACATTCATGTTGGCATGTTTTATTACAATTTGCAGCTCCCCTAATGTGCGTGCAAAACTAGACAAGCTGCCCTCGATGCCTTACTCTGTGTGGACGAGAAAGCTGGCCGGCAAATTCCGTTCCTGGTACCGCATCTACTATAAGGAGAACCGAGATAAGCAGAAGGTGGGTTGGTGGATTTTTTACCAGAGCGGCACGTCACTGGGATTGGCCTGCTTGAATTCCCACTGTCATCTCGATGGGAGTACAGTACCATTTTGTAGTTTGAAATGAGCCTCCAAAATATTTTTGAGAATAATGATGCTATACACTGTAGACTCAGGATATAACCGACTTCAAGGTTATAGGCTTGAGGGACTGTGGAAATCAGTCTACTATAACCCAGGTCTGTTATAGCCAAATGGGAATTGGTTCATAAAGTCGCATTTTATTACATGATTGCAAGGAGAAAAATATATCTTTATTTGTGCTTTGTTCAACTTGATGCCACTTGCATTTTTATTTGGTGGTCATTTTTTAAATTTCGCCTTTTTCCGTACAGATGTTTGATACCCTGGGACTGGAGCCGATGACGTGGGACATGCTCGGAGAAGTGAATCCGCTGGACCAGTTTCCCTTCCATGAACTTCCCTTCCACAAAAGAGTTTGGATCCTCAAGGCCCTATGTGACTTTCTACTGGTGAGTCTTTTTAACAACAAGCATTACTCAGGTCATTTAAGCGGAATACTCGCTTGTAATTGCACTGGTGTCCAGTAGTACACTGTATTTTCATGACTGTAAGCAAAGATTGTAGGTTCTATTATATTCCAAGTTGACAGACACATTACAATATTATGTTACGTGGAAATGTGGATACAAATTTGCACGTAGCAAAGCAATATTCATGTTCCACGTGTGCTCAAGGACACGTCTGGTGTAATGGCGTCTGTCATGGCAAGCACAGACGGAAGCATATAAGATGTAAACAGAGGGCATGCGTTATGTTGCAAGGTTAACATCAATAGGGATAAATGCATTTTTAAATTTTATTTTGGAAAAGTATATTCAATATTATGTGATGCTCTTATCCAAACCATTTTTATCTCTCTCTTTATCATCATACGTACAAAGTAAATGCTATGCTTGATTGCTTGTGATTGTGGGCTCACACCCACTTTTGTAAACAGGTGGAAAATGTTAGGAGCAAATGAAACTGGCAGTAATTATGACCTTTTTTTCTTCTCCTTCAGCATAAGCACAAGACAATTGCGGAGTCAGTTGCTGAGCAACCACTGGCCGATCAGCGATCGTACATTTTGGGGACAGACAGGCATGAGAACTTGTACCTGCACTTTCCGCAGTTCTGTGGGCAGGATCTCAGGATATACAGACAGTCACGGTGGGTTGAAAACAGAGAGGGTCTGGATGAGGAAGAGGCAGAGGAGGAGGAGGCTCGGAGAAAGAGCAGGGCAGGGAGGCGCAGGAAGCGGAAGAGGAAGGAGGAGAGTGAGGAAGAGGACGACGAGGAGGAAGGCAGGGATGATGAAGACGAGGAGGAGGAAAAGGAGAAGGAGGCAGCTGCGGCATGGGAAGTTGAATCAAAAGGAGGGAGGCTAACCAGACTGCAGATGAGGAAGCTTCTGAAGAAGAGTGACGAGTCAGTGGTGTCAGAAGGTGATGGCGGGGAAGAAAAGAAGCGAAAGAAGAAGAAAAAGAAGAAGCACAAGCGGAGGAAGAAGGACAGGGACGAGGAGGAAGGGGAAGCTGTCGATGATGCCAGTCCGACCCTGGAGATTGATGGACCTGGCATGATGGCACTGGACATCATGGACTCCATTCTGGACAGGGTGGTTTCAACTGTGGAGGAGAAGGGTACGGCCGTCAAGGAGGCAACTGAGGAGGAGGTCGTCAAGGAGGAGGAAGGAATGGGGATGACTTTGGAACCAGGCAGGGGACACTTTCAGCTGGTGGTGGACTCAGTGGATGGGCTTCGGATATTCCTGGAGAAGTTCCAGGTTTCCAGCCGAGAGAGGCCATCTTACCTTCATGAGGTAAGTAATGCAAGCTTTAGTCGGTAATGATGTCACAATTTCCAAAAATTGCTCACAGGATGATAAGTGGCGTCGTCCCCGCTGCGAGGCCCATCTTGAGCGCTCGCTGGAAAACCTCCTGCAAGAGCTGGAGCCTTGGGAGGCCAAGCTGGCTGCTGCTACACGTCGACTGAGGTGCAAACTGTACCGTGAATATGAGGACTACAACAAAAGAGACTCGCGGAAGCCTGACCCAGCCGAGGAGGTGTGGTGCAGGACGTTTGAGGCAGATGATGAGGATGGGGTGGTAGCTCCTATTGAACCAGTGGCCAAAAAGGAGGTGGTGGAGGAGCCACCGCCACTGAACTCGGTGCTGCCCGTAGATGAGGAAGCGCCCAAAGAGGAAGATGAGGAGCCAGAAGGAGGAGGGCTGTATGCAAGAAGGCTGAGGAAGAGGAAGGCAAAGGAAAATCGGAAAGTGATTGACTGGGATG
This sequence comes from Catajapyx aquilonaris, assembly GCA_000934665.2. NCBI lineage: Eukaryota > Metazoa > Arthropoda > Diplura > Dicellurata > Japygidae > Catajapyx > Catajapyx aquilonaris. The sequence goes on along the minus strand of JYFJ02003378.1, from coordinate 19,181 downwards.
AGGACAGCAATGACTCCTCAGACACGTTTGAGCTGAGCTCTTGGTCCAAGCGGAAGATGAAGAAGATGAAGGCGGAGCAGCAGCAACAGCAGCAGCAGCAACAACTTAAGAATAAAAAGTCACCAAACAAGGTTGGAAGCAATGGTGTCAACAACTTGCATCAGAAACCTGCCAAACGCCCCTCCACTCCGGTAATATTACTTGTGCTAGTGTATGTCATTGGAATTGAACTGCATTTTAACTGATTTCCTCTCTTATCAGATGGCAGGGAAGATACCTCCAAAGTTGGCTCCTGCCCAAAGAGTGATCTACATGATCCGCAATGACGCGAATGGTCAGCCTACCCTGGTTCCAGTGACTACAACCGCAGGCTTTCCGACCACCGGCACCAGGACTATCATGGTTCCTCGGAGCGCATTAACTGGTGCCGGACTTACCGGAGCAGTTGGTGCAGGGGGAGCAGCTCAGACTCCACAGCAGCTTGTCCGAGAGTTGCTCCTGAGGCAGCGGATGGCTTCAGCTGGTACCACCACCACCACCACTGGTACTGTCATCACAACAGCTCCTGCCATCACAACCACTGCAACCGTTGTAGCAAGTTCTACTGCCACTGCCATCACAAGTGGAACCACCGTCACAACGTCAGTCCCGACTTTGTCCAGCCCACAAGCTTCGCCAATAAGGATTATAGCTTCAACCGGTCTCAAACCAAATGTTGAAGCGAAATTAGCATCCCAGCCAGGTTCCCTCCTTAAAGATGTTCTGCAAGAGGGTGCCAAAGTTTTCAGCACTGCTCAGAGCAACGGCATGCAGCCTGCCAAAACGCCGACGTACTACATCCCAGCGAAGAATAATGAAGGGAAACCTTTCCTGATCAAAATAGTTGGGGAGCAGGCAGCCAAAGCAGTGCAGTCAGTGGGACCCAGGCTGCTGGCCAACCTGGGCGGTGGTGAAGCCAAAAACAGGCTGACTTTCGTAAGGCCTGGGGTCACTGGCTCATCAGGTGTCATCCGCGTCAGTAGCCCTCTCTCAACGAGTCCCGGAACTCCAAGTTCTGTGATACGCATAGGCCCACCCACCAGTACAACAACACCTAGTTCAATTATTCACATTGGCTCAACAGCTGCTACCAGTACAACAGGAGTCATACACATAGGCACGCCAGTGTCTTCTACCGTCACCACCCCAGGCACCATTCGTTACGTCACTAGCAGTACCCCAGGTGCCATCCACATAGGCAATCCAGTTGCTAGCATTGGTGGTACCCCCAGCATCATACATATCGGAAATGCTGCCAGTACTACAGGACCGATTCAGTTCAGCACTCCTGTTGCCACCAGCACCTTCAGTACCCCAGGCACCATCCGCTTTGGCACCTCACTAGCCACTGTCACCAGTACTCCGAATACAATACGCATAGGCACTCCTGCAAGGTCAGTACCTGCTCTTGCAGCGAGAGTTACTCCTCAGGCTGTTAGCAATAACTCAGTCATTACAAGCACAATTAACGTTCGTAGTACTGGTGTCGTGTCTAGTGTTGCTAACAGCTCGTCCCAGACTCCCGTAAGCACCCCTTCCAAATCTGCTTCGGTTCTGGAGTGTGCAATGAGCAGTGCCGGAATTGATCCATCTGACTGGGATGACGCTTCATTACCTGAGATGCCCACAGACGTGGGTGCTACTGAAGAAGTGGGTGCTGTGGAGGAGGTGGCGGATACAGCGGAGGAGCAGCCGAAGTTACCAGTGACCACACAGACAACTAAGCCTGCCGTGACAGTTTTACCAGCTACTCCTCCGAGACCAGTGCCCACCGCGACACCAACTACGCCTGTGTCGCCACTAGTGACAACAGTAGTGTCACCGATGTTATCAAGCACCCCCGTGAGATCAATCATGGTTAGGGCATCAATGCCTGCCTCACCAGTGTCCCCTGCCGTTCAGGTTTCTTCCGCATCACCTAGTGCAGGTTCCACCTTTCACTTCACCAACGCCACAGCAGTTCGATCACCGACTCCTGTCAAGACCATTGTGCTCCCTGGTGCTACCAGCGCAGGTACACCAGCAGTGAATGTAACTAGTGCATCAGCCAATGCCTTGAAATCTCTGGTGATTCCCCAAGGAGCACCGCTGCAGCCTGGCACTCCAGGCTCCACGCGTGTGAACATGATCCATATCCAGACGGAGAACCACGAAAGGCGTGTGGGTGTTGTGTTGCCCAACGGTGCGATCTATCTTTTGAATGAGGCGCAGACTGCTACTCTCAACGCAGCCCAGGCCAATCGGACAACGGCTGGGAATCAGCCACAGCAAGTGGTGTTACTCACAAGCCAGGCTAACGTCAGCCGGCCGTCTTAGCTCAAAAAGGGGCGTCGGTGGTTTTTGTAAAACAGACGGTTTGTCATCATTCCTCCCTTGCGTTGTTATTTTTTTTCTCTCTTGAATTTGCATGAACGCCAGTTCGAAGAACGTTATTATTTATGGTCCCGAAGGACTTGTCCTGACTGTAGAATAGTTTAGAATTGATATTTTGTCGCATTGACAACCCCGTTTGACAATTTTGGGTGTCTGCATTTGTAATACTGTAGGTATTATGTATGACCCTTGATTAAAAATACAGTATATTTTACTCTGTGAAGATGCCTTTTTTTAAATATATAACTCTTGTTTGCAAAAATTTACTTCGGCGGTTTTGCAAATGAGCTAGGCCAGTAGTAGTTTTCAGAGCGTTATTTGGAACACGGGATGAAAGCTGCCGATCCCCATGGAGACTGGTACACCGGCTCTGTCGTCAATGTAAACACGCCGGTCCTTTTGACCCTCCAAATAATATTTTTTTGGAATACATAGGAACGCGTGATGCAGGTGAGACAACATCTCCTTTTCCCTCAAAATTGAAGTACGGGCTGTACGGTCCACTCTGTTGGTGACGACCGTGCGTTGTGCCAGTGAGTGGTTTCACATTGTTGTCCATATCCACGCATAATTTAAATGCAATTATGATTGTTGTGACCGGTAGCGCAGTACTGTCTGATGCGGTCTCAGGCATTGAAATAATTCTGGGCAGTACATTTGTGCAATATCTTGAAAATTTTTATTCCATTTGATTGTGGGACCCCAAATGGCGGGTCGGTATGACACAATGGCGTCCAATTTGAATCAAAATCCTGCATTTAATTATGATATTAAATATATAATTCGTGTGTGTGTGTGTTTGTTTTAAATAAATTGACTGGACGTTCCAATTGGACCCAACATGTCCGCCTTTTGTGCCGCACTGCGCCCTTCAGTTGTCACCAGCTGCGCCCCATCACCTCCATCCGGGTGACTATGCGCAGTGCACCAGTGCGCACCTCCTCCCCAGTCCCTCCCCTCCCCTCCACAGTCCTCCTCCTCCCACCAGTAGAACGACAGAAAGGTTTCCCCCTACCCCCTACCCCCTCCTACCCCCCTCCACCACCACCAACAAAATCGCTGCAGTTACACCCGATTCTAAATTCTAATCCGAAAAAAGTTCTTTTTTTTCCCTGTCGTAGGGCCTTTGTCCCATTCCTACGTATACCAGACATTGGCTGGACATCCCCCTTGCTTTTACTTCGAGTAGGGTTGTTCGAACCACCCGTCAAGTTCTACAACTTCTCCCCTCCTCTTTTTTCATATTTTCGAAGCCTAGCTCTTTCCCCCCCTCCACCTCGTCTTTCTCTCTACACCTTCTTGTTGTTTTGTTGGTGCAGTGTTTGTTGTTCGGGGGTTGCCTTCCATCAGGACACACTACCAACAGGACCAGTGGTAGCAAAAAAGGAAACACTGGTGAGAAGGGACAATAACTTTTTTTTTTAAACATTGTCCTGCTGTTTGGACGGAACACATTAGGTGTGCGGTTAGGGCTGGACGGAACCATGTGGGCTGTACACTAGTAGGTGCGGATAGAGGCAGGTTTGACCCGTAGGAAGTGACAGCCCGCTGGTTAGAGAACAGCCAGGGAAGTGCGTTAGTCGATAAGGTCAGCCTGTGGCCTATCCACGGACGGACACAGAATGGAAACAAGGTGCCTACAGGAAAATTTGAGTAAATCACTCGGCAGTTGAGCGTACAATGGACGCTTTTTACGTACAATGGAAAAGCCGGACTTGGCGCCGTATACCGTACAACGGAAAAGCCGGACTTGGCGCCTTATACCGTACCACGGAATAGCCGGACTTGGCGCCTTATACCGTACAGCGGACTTCACGAGTGATTTACCCCATTTACTCCTGTCATAGGCCTGTAACATCACGCTTGATGGCGGATAGTACGTCGCTAACATGATGAATTCATCATCTGCATAATTTTACAGGAGAGCCAAAAGAAACCTGATGCAAACACATTTTGCTTTTCCGATATAACTCGGACGCCACTTGTCCCATGGGTTCGCCGTTTTGTCAGAATGTGAAATGACACATGATGGTGCTGGCCGTGGCCATGACTCAAATCGTGGAAAAACAAAGGTTGACAGCGTCCTTTTGTCATTAGCGACGAGTAGTTTGTAATATTTTTGTCATTGCAGATTCAATTTTGGAATGCAGTGCGACAGACGTGGTCAGCAAAGGGGGAAATTTCCATTCTTGACATGTTTTGTCGCAATGTGATAACCGTGATAAGGTGATTAGGCCAGATGTACGGTGGGTGAAGACTTGCTAATTGTTAGGGGGAAATTATGTAGATTTCATTTCTGTGAATCGCGTGCTCACAATGGGACAATCTGTTACAATTGGAACCAGGCACTGGCTTGCCTAGGACGGTGACAATCGGGCTAATTCACAGAATTCTTGACGTGGTGCAACCCTCAGGGTGTGGAAATGGTGCAGTGTGCGCTTCATGTTGGAAAGTGACAGGCCCAAGAGGGCAGAGTTAATTTTGGCCACGTTATCAATGTTGTTAAGATAGTAGTGAATAATTATACTGCTGTTTGGTCAAGTGACTATCGAGTGCGGTTAAATTCAAGTGATGTGGACTGGAGTAGTGACCAGACTGCAAGGGACAAGGGCGTGCTTTGCACACCTTTGACGGTGTCAGTGTAAGCGACGTGATAATTGCATCGTGAGCTGCTTTGCACAAAGCCTGAATAATATCATCGTCTTGAGATAGTGCCTTGTTAGCTACAATTCAGGAAAGTGGATCTGATTATTGTCGCATTATTTTGTCACGCTAGAAAGTCGGGCCTTGGTTGTAGGCAAATATATGTAACTTGCACCTTACACTGCTATGACATATGGTGTATGAATGGCGAATCTTCTGGAGTTAATGAGTAGGACAGAATGAATATCCTGGAACATTTTCCGACCTGCAGTTTTCATTCAGAGGCTCCGAAACTTGTAGTCATGAAAACTCGGATTTTGTCTCATATTTTGTAAACCACTGATTTTTCCCCCCCCCAAAGTGTCATTGTTTGAGGGTCAACAGTTGGTCCATTAGCACGGAATAGGAAGTGTCACTGGTGATTTTAAAATTATTTTTGTTCACTTTCTGCTGGCTTATTCTGCAGGATTTACTGGTCATTCCAGTTGTTGTAGTTTGTTTATTTCCTGCCAACCTTGAGATTTTTTGATACTATTTTTAAATAAGGAAGCTGTGTATTGTATTAGTGATAATTCTCTGAGTCACCTGTGTGCATATTGCTAATGCCTGAAAGTCTAAGAGAACAGGTTTTGATGGGCTTTACAAAAAGAAAAAAAAAAAGCTGGTTGCATGCATGTCACTTCCCAAAATAGTGCTGCAGGATTGCCCTTCTGCCAATAATTTTGCATTTCACACCCGCTTCTTTTTTCAGGTGGACTGATTTTGCTCGAGCGTATTTTTTTTTGGAACGACACTCTCTCGCTTGGGAGCAGCAGCAGCAGCAGCAGCGCAGTTTTTCAAGTGGAGCTTGACAAGAGAAAGAAGCAAAGATAGGCGAAGACATAATGTCCGTTATGAACCAGAGTGGAGAGGAGCAGGTGGAGTGTCCCTTGTGCATGGAGCCACTCGAGGTGGACGACCTCAGCTTCTTCCCATGCACGTGCGGGTACCAGGTACGAATTCTGACACTTTTGTTCTTGCCTGATGCGCAAGTGCATAGCAGTGATTATCCCTAGGAATTCCTTTCAGCGAGACGGAGTCTCTTTTGTGTGGAATGGGCAGCACTTTTTCCTTATTTAAAGAAACATTGGCAATGATGGCCGTTGCAAGTGTGAGCCTGTTCAGTGGCTTCATATTATAACGGCAGTATTATTAGGATTATTAAGTTAATTAAATAAGTTGTTAATTTGGATATTGGCTTCTTAACTGACAGGCGTTGTTACTTGGAAGCACTGGACCTACCAGAAGAGGTGCATGACTCAGCTGGCAGCGAAACTTTTAATGTCTCTCCTTATGGCTAGTTTACCACACATTTGATGGCTGTTTTTGACCATTAAAACCATGTGGTCAGCAGCTTGTGCAGAAGTTCATTTACTCCTGTCAAAGGAAATGGATTGGTTTTAGCTCATTGTGAGAGTTGGGTCAGGTTCAAGGCTAACATCGGAGCCTAAATGTTTGTTGACAAGTTAACAGTACTGAGAATCTGGAACCATTGTGAATTGTGCGTAGAAGAATCATCAAGTGGCCAGTGTGAGGCGGAGATGTTACACGAAACAGCCTTGGGCTTGTGCAGGAGTCTGTTGTATTGCTCTTCAACGTGTGCGGATTGGATGGCCATACAATGCGAAGGTATCCAGTACTGTGTGATGAATGACAGGATTCAGCAAGGGTAGTTGTACTCGGGGAAAATCAGGCATTTCAGCGCAATGAAAATGCACTGTCCTTTGGTACAGCCATTTTAAGTTCATTGCAGATGGCTACGCCTTGTGGTATCAGTGCATGAGCAAGGCACAAGTTTCGAAGAAGTGCCAAGTTTCATTAGTAATGAGAACAAGTGTCTGATAAGAAACAATAGGGCAGGGTCAAATTATGTTCCTTTGTTCCCTAGGTTGGGATGGGCTAACATGGTTACTAGGGGGCTGCATCATTGCCACTGCTTAAGTGTGGCCGAGCCATCTCCATTGTTTTGATGAGCAATTCAGGACAATGTCTGCAATTTCTTTGGCAGATATGTCGCTTCTGCTGGCATCGGATCCGGACTGATGAGAACGGCCTGTGTCCAGCGTGTCGCAAGCAATATCCTGAAAATCCGGCAGACTTCAAGCCCTTGACCCAGGAGGAAATAGTGCGTTTGAAGGCAGAAAAGAGGCACAGGGACTCGCAGAGGAAGCAGAAGCTCACTGAGAACCGCCGCCTGCTTGCCAATGTCAGGGTTGTCCAGCGGAACCTAGTGTTCGTCGTTGGGCTACCACAGAGGCTGGCAGATGCTGAGGTAAGGGACACAAGCGAAACAAAAAGAAGTGCGAATTTTAGTTGCTTTCAGACAAGGAGGAAAGGCAATTATAATTATTAAGCAGTAATTTGAAGGAGCAAAATGATGATTAATTCAGTTCCATATGGTAACCTTGGCCTTGTCAGCAGGAGAAAAGTGGGTCAGGGTATGCACTCTCCAAGAGTCAGGCTACAAGTGCAAGCATTACGTTTAAAGATAACACAGACGTGGAAAGTGTGACAGCACCCTCAAATTTTGGTGACACTTGGAATCCCAAGGACACTTATGTTTGAGATGTAGGACTGGGCAGGAGATCATAACGCTTGTACTGATACAAGTCAAACTTGGCCTTGAGACCAAGGCAGGGCACTCGTGTTTCTTTCTGACTAACCACAGTGAGTGAGAGAAAACAGGGAATTTCACTACTGACCTCTCCATAGCTTAGTTGAATAATCAGAAGTTGGGATAAGGAAGTAATGTAGTACATAGAAGGCAAATAATGGTTTTGTTCCAGCAAATCCACACACTTTGAGGAGTAAAGGGCTTAGGTCATGTGAAAATTAGCTGAAAAGGTCGTTTCTGAGCTGGGATCACCACAGGGCAAAATTTACATTAAACGGCCACTGCCTCCAAATTGGAACATTTTGCGATAAATGTCTCCATGCATAGGTATGGGTCTTCAGTGTCCGAAATGTGATATGCGCTGCGATAAAAATGCCGTTAACTCAGTTTATAATGCAGGGAAAGGGGAAGTGGTGCCCCCACCTCCTCCAACCTGACCTCCCTCTCTATCATTACTCGTGACATCTCCAGTTACAACAATGGCAGCATGTTTTAAAAATAGAAGTGACGGAGATTTTGCAGTGAAACAAGCAACTGTACAAGGGCATTTAGAGTGTTCAGAAGAGTTGCAGTCGTAGTCCAAAGTCCAGTTTCGGGGTGACCCCTCGTTGTTATATTGAACAGTTGGTTAGCCCTACTGATGCAATGCATGTAGATGTGATGTCCTCACCAGTGATCCCTCCCTATTTATGCCACTTTGAGCATCATGGACCTGCTATTTGCATTGGAACCACGTTATTAATGCCACATCTATGCCCGTCAATAGGTTCTGAGGAAGGCTGACTACTTCGGAAAGTTTGGCAAGATCCACAAGGTGGTCGTGAACCATAGCTCCTCGTATGCTGGCACTCAAGGCCCAAGTGCTTCTGCGTACGTGACTTACCATAAGTCAGAGGACGCCCTGAAGGCTATCCACAACGTGAACAACATTGTTGTGGATGGGAAGACGCTGAAGGCCTCACTGGGGACAACCAAGTATTGCTCGCACTTCATGAAGAACCAGGCGTGCCCAAAGTCTGATTGCATGTACCTGCATGAGCTGGGTAAGTCTCGCTTGTGGAGGACATGAGAGTCTTATGAGACCATATTGTGATGTCTGTATTTGTTGTTTGCAGGGGAGCAGGAGGCCAGCTTCACCAAGGAGGAGATGCAGCAAGGGAAGCACCAGGACTATGAGAAGAAGCTGCATGAGCAAGTCTTTAGCACAACACAGAACAACATCAACAAGGAAAGGTGAGGAGGAGACTAATCTAAGACTTCGATGCCATACAACTCCATGCACATGGGAGTAAGCAGCCGTCCGTTTCTGAGAAAAAGAGCTGCCAGTATTAATTTTTGGATTACTTACGCAATATCCATCTTTAATTGCGTTTTCATGTGTAAGAGAGTCATTAATGGCAGCTATTGTTAACTGCAGAAACTGAGAGCAGTGCTATACCTTTCGTGGCTTGGAGTACTGCGTCGTAGCGAAAACACATTTCAGGCCAAATGATGTGTTTTACTTGCGTTGACAGGGAGCATATACTACATAAGAGGCGCAAACATTCGATTTTTGCGTCTCTCTGTTTATAGGGCGTTGCCAAGGCTGGCAGCGTGGTGCACCAACGAGGTATAAATAGAGTACAGGCAGGCTGTCAAGGTCCGCGGGGGTCCGCCTTCTTTGATGGTTTTGGCTGCCACGGCAATAACAATTTACTCACCCATTCCAATATCGAATTCAAATTCGCGCGTGTTCTTGCCGTGTAGTTGCCATGGCCGCCAAAGCCATCAAATATGGTGGACCCCCGCGGACCTTGACGGCCTGCCTGTACCCTATTTATACGTCGTTGGCCTACCACACACTTCAAAATGGCCGCCAGCCTTGGCAACGCCCTATAAACAGAGAGACGCGAACATCAAAGGCGGCGACAGAAGTTTGCGCCTCTTATGTAGTTTATGCTCCCTGGCGTTGCTGTGAAGATGAAATGGAGAATATTCAAACTTTGCCTCAGTTACACGTGTAACTATGCAAACTTGATAGTCGTCAGGGTATCCACCAGCAACCATTTCTAAATTCCTCTTGACTTGATGCCAAAGCCAAGATCCTATAGATCAATTTTTTAGTGAGCGCAACCGAGTGCGCAGGTCGCATATTTACGAGGGGCGTTCATAAAGTTTGCGCCTTTGGGTTTTAGGAAATGAGAGAAACGGTTCAAATTGCACTCATGTATTAGTCCTCCTCTCTATATTAATCCTGCAAAGCCACACATTTTTCCCAGCGATGTGCGACTTGTGGGCCACCATTATTGTCGAAGTCTACACTTTGTGCTTGAAAAAAGTTTTAAACCTGGGTAAGGCTAAGGAAATGTTGGCGATGTTCCTCTCCGAAGATGGTGTTTTTTTCAACCGACTCCTCAGATCATGGACGAATGTTGGGTGTGCTACTACGACCTAGAGACCAAATTGCAGAACAAGCAGTGGAAACACTCAAAACTCTCCACCGCCAAAGAAGGGCAGAATGCAGCCATCATCATCTGGGGAGGTTATGCTCAGTGTTTTTCTTGGGATTCCCGGGGATTTTATTCTGACTCATTAGGCACAAAAATGTCAGACCATCGCAGGGCAGTATTATCAAGATCTCCTGTAAAAGCTGTATCACCTGATCAAGCTGAAGAGAAGAGGAATGGTGACGCAAGGTGTGCACGACAATGCACCTGCTCATTCTGCCCATGCAACTGTGGCACTTGCAGGCCAGTTGGAGTACATATTCTGCCCCATCTGCCGTATTCCCCAGACCTCGCCCCTGGGAACTTCTTCCGCTTTTACCACTTGAAGCAACCACTGTGCGGGAACATTTCGAAAGCGACGAGGGGGTGATCACAGAGGTTGAAAACCATTTTCAAGCACAAAGTGTCGACTTATACAATGATGGTGTCCCGCAGGTCGTGAATCACTGGGAAAAATGTGTGGCTTTGCATAGTTCATATAGAGAGAAGGATTAATACTCGTACATGTCTGCAATTTGAACCGTCTCTCTCATTTCCGTCAACCCAAAGGCGCGAACTTTATGAACTCCCCTCGTAGTATTCCCAAGCCAATTGTTATGCTACTGAATTGGTGTCATGTAGTTCTCATAGCTGGATTGAGCATTTGCGGATACTTGTTTAGATCACAGGGCTTACATGAACTTTGTCCATTTTTTCAAGGAGACCAAGCAACAACTCTCCTCCGGTAACAACACCTGCAAGCAGTGGGGGAGTGAATGGTAGTGGGAGTGGCAGTGGAGGTGAAAAGGTGGTGGACAAGACTTTGGTGGACAGCAAAGTGGGTATCGCCAATGGGAAGGAAGGAGGAGGGGTCAAAGAGGGCGTGTGGCCTTCCTTGCAGGGAGGCAGTGGTGGGAGTGGTGGAGGGAAGAGTGGGAAGAAGGGGCAGCAGCAGCAGCAGCCGCAGGTCAATGGGAAGAGGAAGAGCAGCAGGGAGAAGGGGCACTCGTCGTCCTCCAGCTCCTCTTCCTCTTCCTCCCTCTCCTCCCACACCCCAATACCCTCCCCACCCAGCCCCCCTGCCAACGAGCAGGAGGCCACAGACTCAAAGTCAAAGCCAAAGCCGATACCTTCTCCATCCTCCTCCGCCTCCTCTTCTCCATCCTCCTCTTCATCTTCATCCTCCTCATCCTCTTCTTCATCATCATCATCATCTTCATCCACCTCCTCCTTGTTCTCACCACAGAATCCTCCTCACCCTAGCCAATCACCTTCCCCAGTATCATCAACTTCCTCCTCTTCGTCCTCTTCCTCTTCGTCCTCATCTTCATCTTCCTCCCTTCCTTCCCTCCACCAGAAGAAGCCCAACATAATGGCCAACAACCCAGTGGTACTTCAAGATCATGCGGTGTCCAGCAACTCCTTCTTCAGCAACTCAGTGCAATCCTCTGTGGCAGCAGTCACCACAAGTAGTGACGGATCTCCATCGGGGAGCAAAGCCTCGTCCTCCTCCTCTCTGCCAACATCCTCACTGGACGGAGGTGAGTGTCGCAATCTTAAGTTGCATATTTCACTGCAGACTTTTACGTTGGGTCTGTTGGGATAATGGACAGGCAGTGCAGCCATTTGCTTGTCCGAGAAATGCTTGTTAGTTGTCTACATGAGCAAAGTCATGGTTCCTAAGCAATTTTTTAATGAAATTGTCATGTGTAGGGTGTCCATTTGAAAGACTCATGAATGTGTGCACTCACAGTCAGAGAGAGAGAGAGAGTAAGAATTATGGGATAATTATGGGACATGTGTAGAAGACAGCTTTTTGTGGGAGGAACAGCTGGTTCATCACTTTTTGGTTTCGTTTCCAGACTGGCTGTGTGACTCTGCCCCTGCCATGCCTGAGTCGCTTCCCACACACCATAGCAATACGGACTGGCAAGCCGCATTCGGGTTTAATAGTGGAAATTCAACCAGTGTAGTGGGCGGCAGGGAAGGTGACGTTGTGGATGACGAGGACTGCTCCTCCTCCAAGCTAGGTGAGGATGACCTTGGGTTTGACCCGTTCCACGAGACGCAGAAGGCCCTGGCGGAGATCATGGAAAAGGAGGATGAGGAAGCTTCTCAATACAACCACTACGGCACACAATACGTGCTCCAGCCGCCCCACTTGCGCCACTCCTCATCGGCAACCCACGCGTCCTTATACAACAACCACAACCACCACCAGAACCACCACCTGCACTCTCAGTCCTCACCACACTTGGCTCATTTGCTCAGTGGGCAGCACCAGAGGATTCCCCCACCTTCCAAACCTGGAACCATGCCCGGGAACAGGGCCAGGCAGCCCCCGCCTGGATTCGCCTCCTCTGCTGCCTCTTCCTACGGGTTGGGAGTTGGAGCCGCAACACCTCGGCAGCAGCAAACACATCATCCAGGTCAGTTCTGGGATTTGCTTTTGTGCAACTGCTGGGTGATGACAAAACTTACCTTTGTGTATATCTCTCTCCCCCCAGACTTTTCTGGTAGCAAGTTGTTCCCGTATGTTGGCCTGGGCTCCCTCCTCCACAACCACATGGGGTCATCCTCAGTTGGTTCCGGGATCAACTCGAGCGGTGATCTCAGCATGTTCAGTCAGATGCAACAACAGTATGGCAATGGTGGTGGGATGAGGCACCCTCCTCTCCCCACCTCCAGACCCAACCACCCTCCTCCTCCTCCTCCACACCTCAACCACCTGAGCAACCACATGGACCACTTGCATCACCAACAACAGCAGCTCCACCACCATCCACACCATCACAATAACAACAACAACAACAAGGATGTGTTTCCAGGACTGGAAGGGCTGCACTCCCTGCTGGCCTTTGGTGCGGGCGGAGCGGGAGGCGGCGGAAGCAATTCGGGTTCCTCCTCCCTACCCCACCATACTCACAGTGGACTGCACTCGCTGCCTTCTCTGCCGCAGTCACTTCAACGCAAAGGTAAGGTTCTTGACTATACACATGTTGTTGCAAGCGACCAAAGCGAATCTTGACTGTTGGCGTATTCTGTTCAGGTTGGAAGTGCGGAAGCAGTGGCATGAACACAGCGCCCCCTCAGACGGAGTGGTCAGCCCTGGATCCGGCCATAGTGGTCAGCGGCCAGCTCAGCAAGTCCCGCTCTGACTCCCCTCCACACTGGCTCGAGGCCTTGGGATACCCTCCTCCACCCACACTCCCAAACCCCACTCTGGCGTACCCACCTCCGCAGCTGCCACCCCCTGGAACACAGCAACTGGTCTCAAACGGGGGGCTGGTCGGCTCCATGGTTGGAACCAAGGGTGTGCCTCCCCACCACTCGGCCTCCCCATCCCCATCCTCCTCCTCCTCCTCCGCCGCCTCCTCCTCCGCCTCTTCCGCCTCCTCCTCCCCGTCTCCTCTGGTTCCCCCAGGATTCTCGGCCCTACACCCGTCTGTTCAAGCCAGGGTACTCAGTGCACAGGGGAAGATAACGGAAGCACACAAGATAGAGAGCAAGTGCTGGTGAATGTGGATGGCGTTAGAGAGAGGAAAATTGAGGCAGGGAGGATGGGGGATATGGGGGCGGGTTTCGGGAGGCGAATGTTTACACCACCTATTTAAAAATGATTAAAATTGTGGTTGTGTGGATTGACTTGTTTTTACAGGGCTGAACCTCCCCCCTATGTCTCCTAGGCCCTTCTTTCCTTTCCCCCTTTTTCTGCCTCCCCCATGTGAAAGTACAGCTCCCCCAAGTGAGATACTTGGCCTCACCTCCCGCAATATTGTTTTCTGTCATCCTCCCCCACCCCGCCCTTTCCCAGCCTGTAATATTAATTATTTAACCTTAACTCAGTATTGTCCCCGCCTTAAAATTAAGGGGAGCTAATTCGCGGGATATCCAGCAGGGGTGGGGGAAAACGATCTCGCCCCGTCTCGACTGCGCCAACTGGTTGCTCACGCCGCAGCAGACTGAACCCTGCAGCGAGAGGCAAGTCGTTGCCCAGTCGAAGGCGGGGTGGAGGATACATGTGCGCGCGCGGGAAGCGGGGTGAACTTTGTGGACTGTACATAAAAGTGTTAATATGCAGCTGCATGACTATGTGAGCAGCATGATTGATCAGCAAAAACTACAAGGTGGAGGCAAAAAAAAAAAAAAAAATGATATAGGAAATTTTAAAGGCTCAGGAGAATAATTTAAAAAAAACCAAGGTTATGTTATTGACCTTATTTTCATTTTCCCTGCAACAACAACAAATATAAGCATCTACCCCATCTAATTTTATTTATCCTTATTTTTGTCCCCCCCTTCCCCCCCAACCATTACTTGGTCGCCTTGAAGGCACCGCGAAGAAGTAAAAAGAAGAGCATTACACCTGTGAATAAATTGTTGAAGGCATGCCTTTTCTGTCTCATTGCTTGCTCCCCTCTCACTACTTGTTGCAAGCGTTGCGCCACAGGGAAAAGGTTAAGGCATGAACTGGATGACCCTGACTAGCTGCTTGGCACTGGAGGCAACCTTGTAATTCTTGTGGAATTCGCAGATGTTTAGGACTTCCATGTGGTGCTCCAGGAGGATCTTGCGGCCCTCCGGGACGGTGGCCAGGTTGGTCAGCAGCCCAAGCGTGTTGAGCATCATCTCGTGCGTGCAAGGGCAGCACCCGCTATCCAGCTGCTTGACCGCCTTGGTTACGAGGCCAAGCTTGACCGCCTGGATCTTCCCAGGGGTCGTAATCGTCTGGAACCCGAGGGCTGCCGCTGCCGCTGCACGTACCTGAATGCAACAAGGATTCATTAGTCAAACGGATATCATGTTGGCTGTGACGGGTCAACTGACCGTCATGACGTCGTCGTCAAACATTTTAATGAGGGCTGGGATCAGGTTCATCTTGTTTCCCTGCAGCTTTCCAGCAGGGTCGGCTGAGAGCTCCCCAATGCAGACGGCAGCACCCCATCTGACCGCCCAGTACTCGGCATCCAGCTGCTTCATCAGAGTGGCCAGCCCACCCGCTCCCAATCCTTGGAGACGGTCGAACTGGAAGAGATTGTGCAGCGTCTCCAGTGCAATGGCCCTTATCTCCCCGTCCTCCCTTGCCAGCCGCCTGAGCAGCTGCTTGACCAGCAGAGCATCCAGGATTCCCATGGCTCCCTCCGGCCCCTGCGCCAGTGCCAGCAAGCACCGGTGGGCATGGAAGCGCACCGGTCTGGCCTCATCCCTCAGGCTGAAGGAGAGTGCGGCTGGAAGGGCCTGCTTGATGGCCTCCTCCCTTCCAATCTGGTGGTTGCTGATTGTCCTCAGGCAGCTGCAGGCCTTCTGCCGCACTAGCTGGTCTCTGGACGGCAGCAGTTTGATCAACCTATCAGGACCAGATGCAATTAACTAATTAATCTATGTTCATTACTTCAACAACAATTGTGTTAAAACTGTTTTATACAGCCCCTCTGTACAGATATGTAGTTACATCCTTTTCAAATCGACCGCTTTTTAAATGATTTTCTCAAATTATCAGTTTTAAGTTGGTTATTAACTGTCTATAAACGGATATAGTAAGGGATAAAAATGCAGCGTTTTTAAAATTAACTTAATTTCATGTGCCTAGAGTAGTGCCCTTAGCGGACTTGTGCCCTACTTCAAGATGGCGCTGTCCAGTGAGGAAGATTCTTCGAACGAAAAGTTGCTCCAAAAAGGCGACAGGCTCACATGGGACACTCCAGCAACACCTTACAAATGTACGTACCATTTTGGGCAAAGATAAACGTCATTATGTTGGGTTGATAATTATACAAACACTTCTGCAGGGTCGACAGAGATGACAAAGAGGTTTGTGAAGCTGCGTACCCAGTACGGACACCTCTTCACCGGAAAGAGGAACACCGCACGTGCCGGGATGCAGTTGAGTCGGTTTGCCTAATTAGCGTTGATCTAGCATTGATTGCGCCTCTCTTTGGCAGGCTGATCCTGACCGAGCTGGGGTTGGATGAGGTTGTGACGGAAGAGCAAGCCAAGCGGAAGTGGGAGAACATGTACCACAAGTATAAAGTACGTGCGCTTCAATTTGTTGTCGTGTGTATTACACCTGTGGCGTTTTAGGAGCTGAAATCTGGCGCTGTTAACGGGAAGCCCTGTAGGCAATGGGTGTTCTACAAGCATATGGATGCATGCCTGGGATCTGGCGACGGAGAAGGAGATGCCAGTTCGGAGGACGACGTCAAGGAGAGGCTTCCGCCAGTGCCTGTTCAGCAGGGAGTCAAACGGAAGACGGTTGACGTGGACAGTGAGATACTGGCCTTGCTGAAGGAGGGTAACAGGGAGATGAAACTGGCTAGGCAACGGTATGAGGAGCAGAGTGCGGAGATGCTGGGACTCCTAAGGAGGCTGGTGGACGACATGGGTGGCAGGGGGATGGACGTTCCCAGTATGGATGGATTGGCTCAGTAATGGGCCATATTACATACTATGTATAAAAAAAGTGCGGAAGGGACTTGCGTTCTGACTAATCCAATCCTGAGGGCATGTGCGACATTCTCCGGGTCGTGCAAACATTCGTCCAGCGAATTGATCGCTTGTTGTTGGATCAGGAGGTTGGTTCCGTTCAAGTGTTCATCCTGTCAATTTATTGGAAAATGGTTACGATTCAAGCGGGTTGGAATTATTTTGTGCGTTCCTTACCAGCTTTGGGAGGCATCGGAGTCCAAATGCTCTTCGGGCTTTGGTTATGTCCAGGCAAGGACCCCACAACGTTGCTTGCTTCAAGTACTCCATTTTTTTATTTTATTTTTGTACATAAAAGAGTGTTAGTATCACAATGATGTTATGTATGATTTCCAGGAATATTGCTGGATTGTTTACGTGCAGGATTGCCAATAATTGCAACAATGCAGCTCTGAACTGACATTTGATTCTGTTAATAAAGGTGTTTTTTTTAAAAATTAAGGACATTGCTTTAATTCCGAAAGGTCTGTATTGCAGTGAAAAAGTGACTGTTAGGTTTATTCCAATTTGTGTTCATTAAAGAAAAAATGGATCAATTTCTGATGCGAATTGAATATTTTTGTTGTGATGTCGATTCCTACAATTGCATACTGCATTATTTATGAAAACATATCTTTACTGTACTAAAATATCAGTCGAATTTCAGTGATGTACTATGGTTAAATAATGAAATTGTACAGCATAATGTGCAATACTCCAATATTTTATGGCGAGAAAAAAAAAGTCGATTTTTTTTTGCATGTAAGGTCATTGACCTTTGCACCTGTTACTTAATAGCGCAAGAGTGCAATGAAATGTTTGCGTGCAAACCTATTCAAATAATATGTAAATGCACAAATTCATGTTGACTTAAAATGTTCCATTAAATTCAATTTGATCAGAATTTTAGTGAATAATATTTTTGTGTTATGGTTTTGGCAACGCTGTAAGTCTCACACAGTGTTGCCAAAACCACAACACAAAAATTGTGCTAAATAAATTGCTGTTAAATTCGTGGTATTTTAAATGGCAAATTTTAATGACCTGGTTGGGGTTTAAAATATGGAACGATATTTGCGCTAGATTGGTTTTTTAAAAAAATGTCGACTGCAGCGCCGACTGGCGGCGGCGTCTGAAGACTTGTTTTGGCGGGGTTGGAACAAGATGGCCGCCGACTCATTTTGATTGCGACTGATTCCGTCTCGTCTAAATCCGCTCGTTGCGCGTCCTCTCAAGTGTCATCGGTTCAGATGGACGCTGCCAAGAAGATCCTAATGGGCCAGAGAGCCAGGGCACTCAAGAATAAGGTTCAGAACCAGCAGGTGGAGGTCAAGATCGGAAGGAGGAAGAATAAGGGGAAGGGGGAGGAGCAGGTCAGTGTTCGATTCTTGTTGATTTTTTGTTGGAATCAGAACCAGACGTGGTCGAGACGCAGGTCGCGCTTAATTATCTAGACGCGACCTATAGTCAGGCCTGAATGTCATCTCGATCGCGTTTCGATCGCGTCGTGACCCGTCTTCACCTCAAATGTAAACGCGTTCGTTATGACGTCACAGCTCTGTTCTATTGCCGTGAAATTTGGCTGCAATTTTGGTGGCAGAAATGTTAATTTTTTGGTAGATTTTGGACCAGCAGGGATAATTAGAGGGTGGTTGTGTACAGAAGGTTGCAGTAATTGAAATATCAGTAGTGGTTATCGATTTATTACTGAGCTCATGTAGCCTACTTGTAATGGTTATCAGAAGTTTTAGCTAATAAGGTTAAGTAATTGATGCATCAACCTCTGTAATTGAAATGAATTGTTGAACTTTGTGAACAACCTTCTTGGGAAGGTCATATGTTGAAAGGGCTTTTTTTTCTTTCTTTTTGAGGGAGTGACTGGGGGTTGGGTTACAGTATGTGAATATAATCTAGGCTACTATATGTATAGTTCATTGTACAGAGTGATTCGGAACTCCCAGGTCAATATCCCTCCAGCGGACACTTTGCTTCAATACAAATTTAAAATGTGGGTTTTATTTTAGGTTTAGACCATCAATACCTTGGCTGGAGTTTTACTTACTGTTAGAGGTCTTATTCAACCTGTATAATTATCTAGAATATTACACCAAAAAAGTGTCCATGGATCTAAAGGCAAGTGTTTCTTTTTCCTTGTTTACTAAATTAGTCTGAAGAGGTCGGACAGATTAAAAGTAGAGCTGCCAAGGCGAGCAACGGTATCATGCGGCTGCTGGGACATGCTCAGGAGGTACAGTACCAACAGACAGGCTGAAACATTGAGGGTAAAGCAATGGGAAGTACTGTACTTGTATACTGAATAACTGATCACTGATCCTGCCTAATTGTTTAATAATTATTTATTCAGTCGCACTGTATGACTGATTAGCTGAGAGTTATCTGAATTACAATTATTGTAATTCAGATAACTCTCAGCTAATCAGTCATACAGTGCGACTGAATAAATACCAGTACATTGCAATTTTCTTATTATAATATTTTTGTATGGCCTCTGCAGTGATCATACAGTGCAACTGCACCATGCACTG
>JYFJ02003377.1:0-43429 GCA_000934665.2 Catajapyx aquilonaris | reverse complement strand
ATTTGGCTGGAAACTATTTTGCAAAAATGTAGACAGTTGTCGATTTCAGATGTGTAAAAATAAAAATTCTGGGGGTGCATTGGAATTTGTCTAATTTAAAAAAAACGGAACTTACTTTCTGGATGCGCCTCGTATCATGCTGCAAGCTGCCTATAGGAGAAAAAGCTGCCAATTAGCTGCTTTTATTTCATTATAGGTATCAGAATTAAGAATTATGCAAATAATATTAAAAGGGAATTAGGGAAAGTATTTACGATATGTATTTAAATACTTCTGTATTTAAATACTCAGAATTGTATTGAAATACAGTATTTAAATACAGGAAAATCAATGTAGTTATAAATACATATCTAAATACCAGGAAGTATTTAAATACGTATTTAAATACATTTGTATTTAAATACTGCCCATCCCTGGCGGCTAAGCGCCTAATTGTGATGCCTTAGTGAACACCTTGTACAGTAGGGGTGGTCGAAAAAAACACATTTTTTGAAAGTTGGAATGCAAGAGTGAAAAAAAGTTGTGTTGGGTGATCCTTATGACTTGGCGCATGAAAAATATAGGTCACGTGAGTCATCAGTAATAGGGTCCACGAGGGGCTTATCTGAGGTGACCTCACATCACTTCCGGGTTGTCACTTTTTTGGGTGCGGGTACGCTTCCTTAACCTAAACACGGGAAAGTGTGGCCCGTTGGTTCAAAATTTCGTTATTTTTGTGATATCTTGCACCGTTTACGAGATAAGGTCCAACACATAGGGCAGAAAATTACGGAAAATTTCACTGTTCTACAAAGAAAAAACTTTTTCTGAAAATGTGAAACGTGAATCCTATCGTACATTTGGCGCTGAATCCGAATCTCTGCTCAGAAGGTTTCTGTAACGCATAGTTTTTGAGTTATATCGTTTTAAAGTATGGACAGATTTACTAGGGATCTTCCCGAATCAAGTGAGCCGAAATCTTTACACATCATCTCGGATCTTGGTGAAAATAATCACAGATGGACAGGCATATGCCATGATACTGCATATCAAGTTTCAGCCACATTGCGAAATACCATTGGGAGGGAAAAAGGGAGGAATTTTGAAAATGGCCGAAAATTATGCCTTTTTTGGAGAATTCTTTCGATTAGTGGAATTGGTCAAAACCCTGAACATATGCATATATCAAAAGAAAGATAAACACTAGGAGATTGCGCCTATGGAATTAGCCTTTCTCTTAAATGTAACGAAAATGTCTTTTTCCATTTCATTGGTCGGTTGCTCAGACACATGCCCAAGAATTATTTTCAAAGATTCTCGCTTTTTTCCCTCCCAATGGTATTGCGAAATGTGGCTGAAACTTGATATGCAGCATCATGGCATATGTCTGTCCATCTGTGATTATTTTCACCAAGATCCGAGATGATGCACAAGATTTAGGCCCACTTGATTCGGAAAGACCCTAGTAAACCGTTCCAAACTTTAAAACGATATAACTCAAAAACTATGCGTTACAGAAACCTTCTGAGCAGAGATTCGGATTCAGCGCCAAATGTACGATAGGATTCACGTTTCACATTTTCAGAAAAAGTTTTTTCTTTGTAGAACAGTGAAATTTTCCGTAATTTTCTGACCTATGTGTTGGACCTTATCTCGTAAACGGTGCAAGATATCACAAAAATAACGAAATACAGATGACTCACGTGACCTATATTTTTCACACGTCATAAGGATCACCTAACACAACTTTTTTTCACTCTTGCATTACAACTTTCAAAAAATGTGTTTTTTCGACCACCCCTACTGTACAGATGCTCGGAATAAGCAGCACTCAGTGACAGACATAGCTTTGCACTGGAGGCGAGATATCGATTTAAAGCATCAGAGGGATCTCCGTATCATCACGCGCCTCCTGTTCGCATCCTAAATATAAAAATTGCAGCTGTCCTTATCGCAAATAGCATTTACTTGCCGATGCAAGAGATGGCTCTCGCTTGACAACATTTCCAGGAAACGCAAAATAGCCGAATGTGCTCCGAATAACAAGAGTTGTGTATTTGCAGTGCTCGCACAAGACATGGACGATTATTCTTGGTGTCTCATGGACAGCGAGGAAAAAAGTTTGGAGAGAAAAGGGGGTCGCAAAGGACAAAAAAGTGACTGTGCACCGTACCGATAAATGCGCAGCGAAATGCTGCGACACTTTCAAAAGGGTAGGTTTTTGCTTTCCTTCTTGTACAGCCACAAATGTTTAAGCAAACACTTAAGCCTATTCAACGTCACTTATAGCTACTTGTATTTCTTTGGAAATCCAATTTTCCTGTCCGATATTAGCTGTCTGGCATTTTTAACTTTTGTGTCAAAACATATTTTGCAATGCGAATTTTAAAAAGGGACTTGCGTATACAGTATAGGTCTTGAGAATCCATCTTTACGATCCTATCCTTACATAAGGAGTATTTTAAGGTCCGCCAACTCAATCTTCCTGCTGCCATCAGAATTCAACATGACATGTTGATAAAGAAAAAAAAATCCGTATTCCACAGGGAAGTAGAGAGAGAGAGAGAGAGAGAGAGAGAGAGAGAGAGAGAGAGAGAGAGAGAGAGAGAGAGAGAGAGTTTGAAACGGAGTTGTATAGTCAAGTGTGTGAGAAGTGGACCCTTCTTCTCAACTGCTTCGTTGGCAAGTGTCGGAGTGGAGGGAGACGGGAAGAAAAAGTGAAAAAACCTTATCGTCGACTTGTGCTACAACATTGTGCAATATTGGACGTGAAGTGCTGTTAGCATGCATAATCACCCCGCGTGCTGAGAATATTTTTGCGTAAGAAAAGGAATGTCGGACTTGAACCCTCCACGATTATCCGGGACAGGGCTTCTTATCTCCCTGAGCTAAACCTTGTGAACCCAGGTACTAGGACCGGGTTGCATGCATGTAGAGGATATTCAAAGTAAACAGAGTTTCAAATTGAGAAGGCTTACAGACCAGCCCTCTATTCTTCCCCGCCCTGGCCTCTACATCGTCTTTCAAATTGCGTTTCTTTTTACCCTTTCCCTCATCCCCATTTTATTTCCATAAAGGTCTTGCTTGTATTACATTTCATGTGAAAGTAACTCAAGGTGGAAAATTCCTTCCATCAATATTTTTGGAGGCGATAGGAGGCTGCAAACAATTATTATGTCTGGAGATAATCGCGCACCACTTTTGTCCTGCTTCACTAACAGAAAAATGATTTTCTCAAGGCTCTGCGACCAAGTAAATTCTCTATCATTCGTTGAACTCGCGACAACTTTGAAAGTTGATAGAGATGATAATTGTGCCGTCTTATGTTTCTTGACAGGTCGTCCGAAACCTCAAGTGACGTGGTGGCTGGAAAGTAGGATGATTGACAATTCGTCCGAAGAGCGCCAGGACGGAGTTCTGGTCAACCGCCTGGTGTTTCCTTCGCTGGAGCGCCAACACCTCAATGCTCGGCTGGTTTGCCAGGCTTCCAATACCAACTTGTCCATCCCGGCAGCCACAGTTGCCATACTCGACCTTAACTGTAAGTAGCCCATTTAAATACTATTCATTACTTTGTTTACTCGTCTTACTAGATATCACTGACTGTCATCATTATCACATAATGTCCGGTTGCACTAACTTCACAATCTGTTTGTTAATCCGTGTTTGTCACGTGATACATAAGTTGCCCTTCCTATAAGTGGAACAAATTGAGAAGTAAGAGAAATCTTAATGGGAAGCCAGCTGCCTGATTTGTAAGACGTAAGGTAGGTGTGCCGCTTGTAATACATTAGCACACTGATGTAGTCACACAAAAGTAGCGTATGATTTTCGTACAGCACCGGCACCGAAAGAGTATACAAATCGTAAAAGCAATGAGAGCATACTTTTTTTATTTTATATTTTATTTACCCCGTGATACAACTACTTGGTCGTTATAGGGGGGGTGGAAGACCACCATACAGCTTTCTTGGTATTTTTTCTTCGAACTCCGGTGCAAGGAATACTAGGAAATTGGGTAGGGGTTGGGGGGTTTGGGGAGGGGACACATGTGCAGGTGCATTGTCCAGCGGTGGGCCAGGTGCAGTCCCCCAGGAGGTCAGGTTGCCAAGACGCCTCCTTAGGCGCGGGTCACGACCCATTGACGCAAGCGAAAGGTTTGCTCCCGGGTGGGGATTTGAACCTGGGACCTTTCGCATAGCAAGCCGAGACGTAACCATCTCGGCCACCGTGCCTCCCCCCAATGAAAGCATACAAAAACAAGTAGATTATGTTGAGCGAAATACCATCTCACTATTTCTTGTGACAAAATAGAGCGAGATTCGTCCCTCAATAGACCAACTTCATATCGATTCGTTGAATTTTAATATTATTTTCTATAGCTGTGTGCCTGTAAAATGTAGGCTATAGTAATCTCGCAATGTAGAGATGCCAAATTAGAAATAAAAAGCAGTAATTATTGTGTATTATTGTATTAAACATTCTTTTTGATACTGCATCTGAAAGAGAGCCTCACATGGCGAACTTAGGGAGAAGTCCATTATGGACTGAATGAAAACACTTTGTCCGTGGCTTTAAGATTTCAGAGAAATTTATTCACCCGATTTTTCCCTCCCCGAATACCGACCAAGAGCGGATTTTTTAGCATAACTTTGCTGATAAATACTGAGATAATGAGTGCTTAAAAGTTGGAAGAGGGTTTCAAAGATAAAATTGGAACTATTTCAAACAGAACGGCCGGGTTAATGAGCTCTAATTCTTCCCCCTCTGCTGCCAAGGTGACAGCCAAGTGTTCTTCTTCGAGAAGGCCAGGAACACGAAATGAAATCGGTACACAGAAGGCTTTAGGGCATAATTAGAACCGCTAAGCCTTTCGGACAGATGGAAGCAAGTTTGCAAACGGCGCCAACTAATGGGGCTTCTGTCGCTTGCAATGCCAATGTGCCCATCATGGGGAAACACTGACTGCCAGTAGCCGTCTATTCCAGACATTCTATCAGGCAAGATACGCGTAAAAGGCCTCGACGGTCAGGACCTTGTTTTCCTTTGATCAATGTTAAGCTCTGGTTTTTGTCAACAACTGAAGTGGTGACGGAAACGTAATGAATCTACTGTAGGACAATGTATGATATTGATATTAAGTCAAGTATTACTGGCTTATTGAGATTAATGGTAGCGCAAAAGTGCTTGAAGCCAGTGGGTATTAATAATTAAATCAATAATAATAAACAATGATAATTATGCGCAATATTAAGTGCTGATTGTCATTTAATTACTTTATCTCGTTGTATGGTGTTACGTGGGACTTTTGCCAGTGCATTTACTTGGCATTGAGAGAACACTGACAAATGGACAAAAATTCAATGTCTAGTTCTGAATGTTCATTGATATTCACTGAATAATAATTATTGTTTTGAATCCTGGACATTAAGGACAGTGACTATTACTTGAAGTACCGGTATAAGCTACTTGTTATGTGTGACTGGTGTAAAGTGCAATGCGGATGGTTTAAAACCATGTTAAGAACTTGATTAGAAAAAGGCGGGAGGGAGAAGGGGACAAAACAAGATTGGCAAATCAAGTGAGTGTGATTAGAATATACTTTTTCTCATTCTCTCAAGTATGAAACTTTATGGGTAATTTTCCCCAAAGAAAGTAACATTGACGATGAAGTAGTCTCATTCAAGTTTAATAGTACTAAATTTACAAATTGTTACAAAATATTACAGTAGAACCCCTATTATCCGTCACGGGACTGGGGCATTGGTCTCAAACTCTGAAATCGACTTGTGCGGATAGAGAGATCTCGGAAAACCGGAAGTGGCGGGTCACCGGAAGATGGCCATGACACCTATTTAGGTCACATTTAATCCGAATCCGAAAACCGTTTGCCGCTATCTGTTTTGGCTGAGGCCCTGATACCTGTCAACAGACTTTTTTTCGATGATGATAAAAAGTCTAAAAAGGGAGCAAGAGGATGCACTATATTGAGCGCGCCGGATCTGACGTCACTCATATCTCGAAAATGCCTGCGAAGTGCGGGTTTTTACGTTCACCAGTGAATTCTACGCATGTGATTTACCCACCGAGCGATTTTCGTCCAAATCCGTTAGTCACACGTCACGGTCTTCCCTTGTAAGAAGGGAGGTGCAATGCGCAGTGCAATATCTCATGTGGTCATTTTGTGCAGTCCCCCAGGTGGTTAGTCTATCGGAAATCTATCTGAGACGAAGCCAGAGATGACCCCCGAACTCTGCACGAGATGAAGGGGGGAATGCCCTGGCTTTTGGTATCGAACCCGGGACCCTTACATACGTGGGAGCATACGTTACCGCAGCACCACTCCGCCTCCCCATTTGAAGCCGACAAGTCTTTTAAGTTAACTGTTACTTGCATTGTTGCTGTTGTTGATAATTAATGTTGCCCATTGCGTGTGACGTCAGTCCTATTTAAGACTGCATGGCGACCATGAGGTGTTAAGGGGGGGATAAAGATAATTGGGGAGTAAAAATTTCGCTAACTAACACCAGCAGAACCGAGTTTTTTTGTGGCAGTGCGACTGACATCTCTCTTACACATATGTGAGGTACTTTTCCCATATTCTTAATATAGTATTTTTAAAAGTAATTTGCATACGGGAGTAATTTACGCCGTCGTGAAATTTTAAGTGATGTCGTAACAAGCACCCAAAAATGCGCAAAAAATTGGTGCTTCTGACCCGTGAAGTTGATTTTTATTTTAGCTATAACCTTTCGGCAAATAATAATTTTGTCAAAATTTTTCCTGTTTGTATGCTGGCGTGGGGTGGGAGAACCCTAATTTTCACGGTTTTTATTGTGCCTAGAGGGAATGGTCAACCCCAAACGCGACCCTTCTTTTGTGTAGGGAGGGTGGGATCGAGTGTCTCCTCTTTCGGCCAGAGTTGGAACTCGAAGAAGTCCGGATTTTCTTTATCGCAGCCTTCATTTACTGCAGAGAATACCCATCGCTGGTAGTTTGTAATCCCCCATCCTCCTGTTCCGAAGCAATAATCTTCGCCTTGTTTGCCTTTACTCTGCATCTAAGACACTCATACCGGGCCACCAGCAGGTGTAGCAGGTGCTCCATTTGTTGATCCAAGGGAACGGCACCACGAATGAGTTCAGCTAACGACACCTTTGAGTCTTTGACCATGGGCACTGAATTGTTTGTACAGCATGTGTAATGTTACCTGAGTGGCGTTCTTCGTCGTGTGGTAGACCAGAGGTCCTTGGCGTAGACACCTACGATTTGTCGGGACATATTGTCCCACTCCATCCGCCTCTCTTCGGTCAGCAGCATGATGGCATTACTCCTCTGCTTTTTCTTCCATGGCCATCTGCCTCTGAAAGGCCTCTCTGCCCACCTACAGGCTCTTTGGTCTGTGTTCTCTTCTTATCTGGGTGGGGGGGAGGGAGGGCCTCTTAAAGTTAACAGAAGGAATGGATGATAGAGGTCTTTATCCAGCAGAATGTGCAGAATATAGCACCTCCAGTTAGCCTTCACCTCGTCTTCTTATCCTGGTAAACGGGGTGCTTTGTTAGAACTAGACTCGGTCAAGCATCAGGCACCCGATAAGGACAACGGAGAGAAACACTGTTTTGGCTGCTAACTCAGCATGGCTGCTTCGGAATGAACGAACTACAGTACGTACTTGGCTTGACAAAGAGGAGAGCAGGAACAAAGAAAACTAGCGGGAGTGCGCATTTCTCGTACTGAATATGGAAGGGCTGTAACAGCAAGCGCACGCCATCTATTTATTCAGAATGCAACTACTACTGTAGCCTATACATGAATGCAACTAATTCAAACACTTCAAACATTGCTCACTCCAACATGCTTAACCACAAAGTCTTCGTGCTCTTGGGTCAGCTTCACCTCCCGATGGGACATATTGTAAGGAACTGCTCGCGGAGTCGTTCGTGCTCCTGATAATAAACAGAACCACTCCTTGCCGGTCACGAGTGATGGACAAGGCATCCACTAATATATTTAGGTAGCACCACAATGCCTTTCTACGTAAGATTATCTCTTCCATATAAAATAATGATTGAGTCTTCCCTGATCCAGTAATATGGAGGACACCCATGTACAGTCGGTTAAAGGATTACCTTTCCACTTGAGGCGCCTTCAACAGAGGTGCTGCGTCCCCCTGATGCAATGACTAGCACTCCCCTAGCACCTCTGTTGAAGGCTCATTTCTCCACCTCGTGTGGAAAGGAAATCCTTTAACCGACTGGTACGCATGCATAACGAGTGATGGTCCGAGCAATGTCTATTATTATGTGTGTAGTGATTTGAAGGTACGGAACACTTCTTCCCTCATCTGCTCGGTGGTGATTGGCGCTGGACAAAGTCCGGGGATGGGATATCGGACGATGAGAAGTCCGCCAGCAAAAGCCGCTTTGTCACCCGGATTTGCCCGGATTTGCCATACTTGCTGGTTCGTGGTGTGTCGGGGATCACTCGAGTGAGGTTTGTTAATGGACTTCAAGAGTATTAATCGACGTATGTATTAGTACAATAAGGCCCAAGATTAAGTATACAGTAATTGTATATGGAGATGAAGGAGGGAGGAAATGAAATAATTGAATGTTTACTAGGCGCTTCCACAGGACGTCACGTGATATTTCGTTGTTAGAGGAGGACCATTGTTGCATGCTGCAATATACAGTACCGTACTGTAATATTGCTATCGATGTAGGGCAGCCCCCCGTAAGCATGTAGGCAAACTCAAAGTGGTCCCCGAAACTGGCCCTCTATATATCTGCTCTATATCCGCTGCGGATCCGCTGTGTATCCGCAAGGAAGGTTAGGTTAGGTTAGGTTAGTACATGTTGCGGGGCCACTTGGGGTTTGCCCCCCCCNCCCCCCCCCCCCCGATAACTCCCGCGGTACGGTAGTGTAATTAGAGAGTCCCCGGCAGCCTGGAATTTGGCGCCCACAGGCATCTTACGATTCGGGCGGACGCCTGAACCAACCCTCTCCACTGCAGCTGGGTCCGGAGGGCATTCGCAGATCGCCAGTCAGCCACCCGAATCGTAAGATGCCTGGGGGCTGAGCCAGAGTCAAATTCCAGGCTGGCGAGGACTATCTACTCTAATTAAATTACTGTCACCATAAGGCTAGGATGGGAGTTGCGGGGGGGCTAATGCAGGGTGTGTGATGTCCACCATGTGGCGGAGGGGTCACAAGGGCGACAAATCATAATACAAATCGGGGGAAAAATATAACCACACTGTATAATTATGCAAGATGATAAGTTACTACGTATTACTAAATACTTATCCGACTAATATGGCTATTTTGGCACTATTAAAACGCCTGATTTTAAAGACAGATAATTATTATATTTGGTAGTTACTTTTAATGGTAGTAGCGCGTTCTTACTTCCCGCTGCCAACAAATTTCCAAGAGATGCGAAATGGCTGCAAAACTCAACAAACCCACAGGACAGTCCGCTACTTGGATGTTCCCAACATGTATACAATGTTGGCACTCCATCAAACTAACCGGTCTTAGAGCCCTATAGGTCAGTGTGGCGCCCAGGGAAATTTGTTGCCAGGAATTTTGGCTCTAAAAGACATTGGCCGTTAGGGCCATTGGCAGTAAAGTAATTTGGCTCTCCGACTTTTGGCGATAAAGGTTTTTGGTTGTCAGGTAGACAACCCATCACAGATGTTCTCCTGTGAGTGAAAAATATTCTTCTCGAGTTTGGAACTTATTTGTTCTCATGCTACAGCATGAAAATACTCTGTTGTTCCGAAGGTTTGAGCTGCTTAAAATAATAATAATAATGTTTTGTTTTCCGACCCCATTAATAGTGATTGGAAACTATTTCCCCATCTCTTGGACTTTGTTCTTGGTTATTCAATCTCTATCTAGAGAATAATGGTAGGTAAGCATGATTATATACCATTGTTTCCTTTCTTCAGACACAATCAGTGGAAATAGTTTCGTTTAGCATGGTAGTTGAGAAGATTGGCCATTCAGAAACTGCATCCACGAGAGAACACGCCTGACTAATCCCAGTGTTCTTTAGTTAGGAAACTTTCCGCGGATGACTGGAGCCACTCAATGACGATTAATCGGCTTCCCCCTAAACCACACTCATACTAGTCCCCGTCATTTCCCTCCACCCCCCTACAATCGCAAGCCCAAATGCAGTTTAATTATAATGACCCAGTTGCAAAAGGAGGATCCTGTTGGCCCCATGGTGGAATCCGTCCATTGCTATTACGCCTGTCCACGGAAACTCTATGTACAGTCATTGTATTGTGTGCTAATGTCATTCGAACTGTCGGAATTTTCGCATTAAAATGCCAACCAAATGATCCCATTTTTTAACAAGAGGGATCACCAGGACGATACTCTGTCTGCTCTTTTTTGCACAAGCATGACAACTGAGGGTGGCAAAATTGATTTTTGCTTTTGCCCAGAAAGGTTTCTTTTTATTTATTTATTTATTTATTTATTTATTTATTTATTTATTTATTTATTTATTATTATTATTATTATTATTATTATTATTATTATTATTATTATTATTATTATTATTATTATTATTATTATTATTATTATTATGTTGTTGTGGTTGTTGTTTGGCCGTTGAGAGTTTCACCGAGTTGTGTTTTATAATAATTATGATGCTTACCCTTTATGTACTGTACATGTATGTTACTATTTTTCATTTTTACATCTTATTAACCCAGATATGCCCAGCGTCCCCTATAGGGGACACCTGCACAGTTGTTATATTTTATTTTTTTGCGCAGGTTCTTCTGCTGCTAAAGAGCTGGCAGTAGTCAAGTGTGCTTCAGTAGTCCCAGCTAGCGATGCAAGTTGAAACCTGCTCAAAAATTGCTGCATATTTTTAATATACAGGTGTTTGAATTTTAACGCATGAAATAATGGCTGCACCTTCATGTTCCGAATATGATTAGCAATAATTAATTTTCGAATATTGATTAGTGTTATGAGTTATTTATTGGCTGAAATACTTAGAAAACTTACCAATGATGATGGCGATGGGGAAATATTGGCATATTTTTTACTCTCCTTTTCTGAGAGTATTGTTGAAATCTGGTGTCCCCTCTGGGGAACGCAAGAGGCAAATGCACCCACATTTGGACAAGTAAAGTATGTGTGTGGATTTTGTGCGCTTCGTTCAACTGTATTTTAATGAATCAATATAATTAAAACGAGATTACATGGCAACCGTGGCAACATTCCTTGATTGTTGTTGATTGTGACTAAACTACAACCCATTCTTTGCACGGCCCGTTTCTGTGGTAATGCAATCGACAAAAATCAATCATTATAAAGGTATGGATATTGCTGAATGTCATTGTTGCCATGGTAATGTATAATCAAAAACTGTTATAGCCCTACTATAGGTTACATTTTCCTAGCATCCCATAATTATAGAGAACGGCCGTTTTCTCGCAAACAAGCAGTCAGAAAATTGTTTTATCTCAATTTTTGTGTTTTGGGAACTAATATGAACTAATAGAAACAAAAAAAGTTCAAAAATTCAGCGAAACTTCTCCGGGCATATCTGGGTTAATGATATCAGTGATAATTTTTGCTGTACACAGTAAGTTATAGTATTTCTTAGGGCATATCCCTGAGATATCAAGTTATAGTGATTTTGAAGGCAAGAGTGCGAGATACTCAGCCAGTTTCTGGCAGATTAGAGGTTGTTCTGAAGTAAGGAAAGGTAGAGAATTTGAAAAATAATTTAGTCTCTGGGATATACAGTAGGTAGGTCGTCCTTAGGCCCTGAAGAATTTCTCTCTGGTGTCTGGTGTTGAAAGAGAGAGGGAGAGAGAGAGCACTTATCCGCAGAAGCCAGGCGCTCATTAAGGCCTGAAAATTGTAAGAGCCTTACTCGGCATTGCGTGGCTGGAATCGACTTGTGAGTAGCAGCCTATAGCCATCATATGTACTCGGAAGCGATGATCCCGGTGTTGTCCGGTTCTGCACGATTGGTTTGAACCGGGAGCCTGCAATGAGCAATATCGAGGGGAGCAAATAGGAGTGGAAATACGTGTACGATAATGTGTGTGTGGAATAGTGCAAAAGCAAAGCTGGCTGACTAGGTTATGCAAAGTGAGGCAACAAAAGACTCCTACCTCCCCAGACCCTCCCCCACTCTCCTGCCACTTTCACCGCACCCCTAGTTACATCCCTAGGGCTACTTTTCATAATTGACCACGAATTTCTGAGAAGTCTCCCGGAAAGCGAACTGGTACTGTATGAGTACTAAGGTACACCGCCTTGGGGACTTTGATGGCCAATCGGGAGCTCTCGTATCGGCGCAGGGGGTGGCGGTGAGGGGGAGGAGTAACACCCTCTTTGTACCGAGACATGCCTCTTTTGCATGTAACACAACCGCCTGTCCCTGGGGTCTGCAGACTAACCTTCCCCAGCACCACCTTTCTGGAAAGGCCGCACCAGCATTGGAACTAAGGCTGAGCTACAAACTTCCTGCTATAGTCATTATTCTAGACTCCTAATGAGAGCCTGCGTGTATGCAACTAGCAGCTGTTTAATAGAGGGTGTCAGGTTCTGAAAGCTAGTGGGTGTCACCAGTGCTTGCTCGACGTGTCTGAAATGTCCAGAGACTTATTCTCAGCATTCTTTCTCGACTTTGTTTACCTTGGGGCTGCTCTAGACTGCAGGACTGGGGAGGATTTGCATGATAATATTTATACACGCTTCTCAAGCTAGGTATATGCAGTACTGGCGTGTTTAATCTTGAGGCGTAGTCTTGGAAGCAGTGTGCGAGATTGTTGGAGTCAAATGCGGAGAGATTTCAGCAAAAATAATATTACACTTTTGTTTCATATGTATTTCACGCTTTCAACTAGCAAACCTGAGTCGTATTGCACGGCCGTTGTGCGTAACTGCCGGAAAAGTTCAGTCTAATTTCCAATGGACAATTTTTTCTCCGTTGAATTTATAACGAGTTGACATTGTTCTGCTCTGTTGGATTTCAGCTGGTTGAAAAACTGAACTGTTCCCACTGGCCGTCCATTTCAAATAAAAAATTGAAAGCTCTGCTTTGGATATGACTGCAGATTCTGCACCAAAACAACATTGAGTATACAAAGCCACTTCTTTGGAAAGCATACAGTAGTCTTCCATTATTTTAAAGAAATTGATTTTCCTGAAAATGAACATCCACAAGAATAAATATCCGAATTGATATAGAAACGCCAAGGCCAAGGCATTTATATTGCCTGCAGTCCTGAACTATGCAGTCGCGAGCAAAAGAATGACGACGGACCAGGGTCAAGAGCTCTAACGAGTTAACTGCAAAACCGGTGATGCTCCTGAGTAGTATAGAGTAACGGACATCACAATTATGGCGCAATTTGCTGTACAGTGGCGTTGAAGCAGAGGCATTACCGCGGTTTTACAGTCAATTATTGTGGAGGCTGGTTCTGTCCCCATCTTTTTGCTTGTAACTACTCTACCCAGCACTGTACACTGAATTTTTGTCTAATAATTTCGTTACATTATTGTAATTATTTGAATGCCACCTCTTTGGAAAACAACCTGCATCAACAAAATAATAATTGTGATTTATAATGCTGCTGCCAAAAAAACTTTGAAAAATTTAGTTCAGAATCCGCGTGGCATAAACAAGTCGATTCAATGCATGTGCCTAGTAGGCTACATCAAAGGAACAGACACTCCTAAGATTCTGTAACTGAGAAATGCATTACTTCCTCTATAATCCTCGGGATGAACTTTGCACACGCTTGAGTCCTCCACCCACCCCGTTTCCCTGGTGAGATTTTGCGGAGACGAATGTAACAGCTCTCGATTAGCATCCAGCATCACTTGAATTCGGGGGAAACTTGATCAAAAGTAAGAGCCCCGGCCCGAGTCAACCGTTCTCCGGTGAGGAAGGCAGGTGGGGAAGGGAGCAGGGCGAAGGGAAGAAGGGGGGAGGGAGGGAGGGAGGGAGGGAGGGAGGAAGCAGGCAAAACTTGAAGCTCGGGTAGGTACAGAAGGTATTATTGGTCTCGTCTGCAAGTTGAGGCGAACTGGGAAGAGACAGATTTGATTAGGCCTCGTGTCAAAGTTCGGGCTGCTGCCCTGTTGAGTGTTTGGTTGGCACCAGGGTTTACAAGTGTAGTCGAGGCACTTTCCAAGGCGTGTTTGAATGGGGTGTGCGGGGTGATTACCTTTCTGCCTAAAAGTAATCGTGGTACCAACCGGTGAGTGCAGGTAATAATTCTGATAACAATGGAGAGGAGGGGAGAGGGCGAGGAGTGGATCCCCAAATTCTGAATCCGCTTGATGGCCTTGCCAATCAGGCAAATGGAACGTAATGGAGCAAGTTCAATATTTGTTCTTAGTGGGATTGGCGCTGTCCGTCGAGCTTTGCGGCAGTGTCTACAGTTCTTGGCAGAATTACAAGCCTTATGAAATAGTCAGGCTCTTGGGTCATGTGAGTTTAAGCTCTATTTAGAGAGCCTGCCACTTTTGCAACTGCGGTTCCTTGCAAAATGTAGGCCGCTCGGATCTATTTGCAATTCACCATAGCTCCATTATGTAGAACCTTTAACAACACATCATCTTAGAACTATTATTAAGCGCACAGTAATGTGAAATTGCTAATGTTGCAACCACACGTCGGCATAATTATATTAACATGACATGACGTTCCTCTCAAATCACTTTCTGCAATACAAGGCTGTAACAATTATTTTGACCATAATAATTATAGGGTAATATATGTTTCTTAGATTTACAGCCAGTACATTTTATGCAATGATGAAATTACACGCGCTGGTGTCACTGCCAGTTCATGAGACAATTTTGCCGCTATTTGCGACGAGTTGCCTAACAGTACTCGTTGTTATGCTGTATAATTATTGTGTTTCTCGTTGCCACCAGCAAATAATACAGTGCGACACGAACTGTAAATGTTTCATACTTGAGTTGAATTTATGGAATCTCTTTGGGGTGTCTGACGCTGATGGCGTTAGTTTTGCTGTAGAATCTGCCATTTGTTTGGGAATTAAACCTATCCACACGTTTATGAACACTGTACATTCTACTACATAACAATGTGACGCGTATATGTTGTTTTTTCTTGTTTACTATACTGTATGTAAATGCTGTGATCAATCCTAGTCTGTCATATGTTTTCTGTCCCGCCCATATTTTTGGGGTATAACTGAGAGAAAGTTGGAATCATAAATCAATAAAAAATTCTACGAACAACGCGCAAACATAAAATCAAACATTTGTACTGTTACGCCGAGTAATGCGCACAAAACAATATGTCCTGAAGCCTGGTGTGATGTCTTTGTCGTTTTGATTTAAAGGTTGAGCAAATCGATGCATCTTCGCACTTGTAATGATTTATTAGATTATCATAAAATGAGGAGCCACCCATTTCAGACGATAAACAGTGAGTGACATTAGCAAATCACCTTCGGAATGACTAGAGAGGGCCATAGTTTCTGGGTTAAGTAGGTTACAGCCTGTCTCTTTTTTCTATATGCGTAGGCCATATATTCGCTAATAATTCCGTCATAAAACACAAAGGAACCATTAGTCGTCCCTACGTACAAAATGACCTGAATAGACTTCCTTTCATTGCAGGATAATGTGGAGCACTCGTATCTGTCATTCGTCGTGATGGCCATGGTTTTCAAGATTATGTCATTACTATAGCGTTTCGTCTACGTGAATTAGTGCGGGTACCCTGCAGGACAAAGGAAGGTTCAACTACTGTAATAAATTACCAATGTTATGATACAGTCAGGCCAGTATCGCAAGACCTGTCATGAAGTTTGCCAGTGATATAGTACTTTGAGATTATGAAACTGCTAGCTTTTGAGTGAAATGTCTGATGAGTTCCGACAACACACAAACTATTGTTTTGTATTTAGTCTTCAAACGTAACTAACAACAAAACTGACTCTTTTTACTCCCCTAAATTTTGAAATGTTTTGAATTTTCTAATTCTCCTTGGTCTATATGCCCTATAATGTTGTACAAACATCACCTCAGAGTCTGCTAATGCTCACGTTAGAGGGGTCAAGATACAAGCCAAAAAGATATTCCTATAACACCTGCAGCCGGTCGCGGGTGCCGGTCCTGGGTCCCTGGTCCCCGGTCGCAGCGATTGTAGCGCTCTCTGCGGGGTGGCGCGGACGAGAAGTATCACCTCACATGTTTTGAAATCAACTTTATATAGCAATTTATGAATCAAGTCGAATCAAACAATTACAAATTATTATTGCACATAATTGTAGGAGTCGGTGCAATACTGCCCTAACCATCCCAAACCTGATTGTGAGAAAACTGCAGTTGAAAGTTTGAGAGGCCATAATTATACTGTACCATGTGACTTATATCATTTGATTTCTCAGTGACCGATGGCAGAAACTGCACAAATTCAATGGATTTTATTAGATACATGAGTGTAGTATGGAAGTGTGCTTAACTCAATTTGTGTCATGTAGTGGGTTAGGGCGGTATTGCACCGACCCGCGACCCCTTCAATTATCAGTCGCGGCGAGACCGGGGACGTGGGGGACCGAGGGCGACCCGCGACCCGCGACCGGCTGCTAGTGTTGCGGCTTCGAAATATCGCCTTTTTGCTTGTATTGTGACCCTGCTAACGTGAGCATTAGTAGCTGCAGCGCCGGATTTACCCCCCCCCACCCCCCCGGTCTGACGTTTAAAAATTCCATTTTTTAAATTGTGTTCTCTCCTTCATTTAATGCAGCGTTTTTCAANCCCCCCCCCCCCCCCCCAAACCGAATAAGCCGGCCGCAGGCAAAAAATTTTTTCAAGGGCACACAATCTTAGGTGAATGTAATAACTGACAAAGTACAGTGGAATCCTCCTATATACTGTAAGCACATCGGATATAAGCAAGTAGAAAGATCGATCCCTTCATATTTCCAGCAGTGCCAATGTCCAAGCACAGTTGAATCCGGATATAACAGACTTGTCTGCTATTATCTGACTGTACAAATCCTTATAATAATAATGGATACCCCGTGATAGGCCTCCTTGGGCCACTTAGGGGATCATCATTCTTTTAAATACCCGTCTTTAATCATTGACTGCGCTGTGATGGATTTTGATTGTGGGAGGAAACGGGAGAACCCCGAGAAAACCCACGCGAACACGGAAAGAACCCATCGAAACTCTATCCACATAAGTATCCTCCGTCCGACCCGGGGATCGAAACTCGGGACATCAGAGGTGGAAGGCTGCGGCGCTAACCACTCCGCCACCATGTCGCCCTTTGTACAAACTCTTATTCAGAACTGCACATGTGGCTTTTAGAACTGCACAAATTGTGTAGAACTGTACGCTACAGTAAGCCCTGAGAAGTAGTTCTTACCTAATCAGTGCGGCTTTTTTTCTATTTCGAGTCACATAATTTTTGGATTCGCGCCCCACAGTTTGAGAACCGCTGATTTAATGTTATTTTATTTTTTAAATATTATATTGAAAGTTATGGCCGCCCTTCGGGAATTACCTTTTCTGCATGTAGTGGCAAATCAAGCTCTCAACAATTTGCTTTTCTTTGTGATCTCGCCATCATTAATTTCCTATTATTGTATTTGAGATATATTATTTATTGCAACTCACGGCCGCCCCTAATAGCCACAATAGGCACTGGTGCCTATTGTGGCTCATGGGAAATCCGCCGCTGAGTAGCTGAGGTGATGTTTGCACAAAACTATAGGCCAAGGAGAAATAGAAAATGCAAAAAATTTCAAAATTCAAAGGAGTAAAAAGAGTCAGTTTTGTTGTAAGTGCACTCAATGCTTCTTTCCGTTATTACAGGCTATAGCTTTCAGTGACTTTATGCTCATCTCTACGCTGTCATTAGTGTTTATATTTGAAGAGTGGAAAGGATAAAGGGCCTAAGTGCCAAAAAAAAATCTTTTGAGAGAGATGATTATGTACTAAAAGAGCTCTATGGGCCAAGGCCAATACTAATACGAAACCTCCAAATGCCCCAGATGGCTCATTTGATAACAGGAATTTCCCAAAGATAGCCTCCTCACACCCGAAAGATTTCTATTCAACATACATGCTCAAGATTTTGTGTCTAAGGTGTAGTTTCGCACTGTGAACAAAAGACCAACCCTTATGTCTTTCATAATATATTCGGCACCATTGTTGAGTTAGAGGACTGTATTGCATGCAATACATTGGGTCTTAGAACTTCTGATATACAATGTGGTATTGATAGCAATGCAAAACAACTTTCATATCTCAACACCTGTTATTCCGTGTGGTAAGGTGCAAAACAATTGCGGAATTTTTGACAAAGAAAAACGTTGAATTGGGTACACTTTGTACGCGAACAAAAATTTGCTGTTTTTTTCTTGCATACATGTAGGTACGTATGTACAGTAGCCTACATAGAAATGTCATTATTTTTGTTATAAGTTAATAATAATTTCTGTTGTTGATAGAAATGTGATCAAAGTAAATTATATTCAATTAAAGATTAAAGTTTGAAAAAATGTCAATATGTCTGGCTAACAAAGAAATATAACATACATTTTTTAGAATATATGCTAAGTTTTAATATTTTGATTAAACCTTAGTTAAATCAGCATACACTATCATACAATAGTACATTAAAACCTGTGAATAGCTCATTTTACGGTATAATTATACGACCATTTTCTGATTATCCGTGGTTTCCGATTATCCGGCGACACCTGTGCATTCATTAGCCCTGATAATCGGGATTACAGTACATTTCATTTTTGTTGGGGTTTGTTTCTTTTTCATGTCCGAGGTGCCAAGCGAATAAGCAATACAGAAGTTGTTCAAAATATTGTATTTTGGTGTCTGTTTATTCTTTGGGCCTTTTCTCTTAGTTAACCCTTACAATCATGAACACATTAATTTTGTAGCCTGTAATGGATTTGGGCATCCATAACTGCCGCACAAATACCCATATTCACGTGGTAATAATGTTAGTATGAGATTCTGGCACTCAGGCCCTTAATTAGGAAATGGTCTCATGGCACATACGCCTTTCTTGTTTCCTCGCATTTGGCCCTAAATTTTTATTATAAAGCGGTGGTATAATATGTTCACTACTATTGCATCTGGCCAAGTGCCTTGATTGAATGCTGCATCTGCCAAGTCATCACCACCAAGAAAGTATAATTACGGTTAGGACACAAAAAAATTGCTTTTTCTCAGCTAAAATATGGCACTTAGGCCCTTTATCATTTCCACTCTTCATTTCAGTATACAGGGTGAAGGAAAACTCGCGTTTAATCCCCAGGTAGCCTCATAGTACAGTGCTGGACGAGTGGACGTATTAGCAGTCCATAAATGTTTATTTTTCAGCATATGCATCTATGGCGTTACCTGGCAACTAAGTAAACATTTAGGGACTGCTAATATGACCAGAACTGTACACGAAAAAGTAATACGTATATTTATAGAGGTGTGCAAGTCCTTTTCGGCGTCGTTGCATGAAAGCGTGCTCCTATAATTACAGTAAAACCAGTTTATGTTGGACACTGACGGTTCCGAGGAAAATATTGCCCAACATAGTGTCCATCATGTTAGGATTTCAATCTCGCGGGTTTCATAGTGCAGCACAGTAATGTACGGAGTAAGTACTGTACAATAATAATCCAGTAATCAACTTACAATATTCGTTTTATTATTTTCGGTACAGTACAGCACAGTGTAGCCTACATGCAATTTCTGAAGGTGGCATACTTTTTGGTTCATAAATCGGTAACAAGTGACTCGTTTAATCAGAAAAATTTAATTTTTCTTTTGGGAAGCAAAATAATAACAGTGGCATGCCAAAGAATAAAAGTCTAATTTTTACTGCACTCAAGGGCATACCGATGAGAGGGTGATTTATCGTCGCAACCAGGATTTACAGTGTATTCAAATTCTGAATATTTACTTTGGATATGCTGCAACACCTGATTCAGCACCTCATCTGCATTGCCACCATATTCACCCTCCGTTGTCATGTCCGGGTCATGTCCGGGTCATGTCCGTTGTCATGTCCGGGTGCTAAGGGGTTAAACTTTGCATTTTGGGACAAAAGTATGAAACTCGGTACACTTGTCCTTTGGACACTTCTGATCATATCTGGACGTGGAGCCACGATGACACACCCCGGTGGTGGTCCATTTCGCAGGGTTTCCATAACTACCAGATGCAGCATCCTTTTAGGACCTTGTATTCGGTGACAAAAACATGAAACTCGCCACAATTGGTCTTTGGACACTTCTGGACATGTCTGGATGTGGGGCCATGATGACTGACCCCGCTGTGGGTCACTTGCAGGGTTGCCGGATCTAACGGACCAAACATACATCTCTGCGAGGATCATGCGAATTGGGAGCTTGCATTCGGTGATAAAAACGTGAAACGCGGTACGGTAGTTCTTCGAACACATCTCAACATAATATCTGGACGTGGGGTCACGGTGGGTGACCCCTGGTGGCCTCGCCAGGGGTCACTAACGCGGAGTTGCCAAATCGAACATGTGTTGCACACCTTTACATGAATAAGGGCCTTGCATTCGGTGATAAAACACTGCTAAAACATGAAACTCGCCCCAATTGGTCTTCGGACACTACTGAACATGTCTGTAAGTGAGGCCACTATGGATGACCCCGCTGGGGGTCACTCGCAGGGTTGCCAGATCTAATGGGCTCTGTAAGTAAACTATGTGAATAGGGAGCTTGCATTCGGTGACGAAGACTTGAAACTCGGTACAATATAGTTCTTTGCACACTTCCGAACATATCTGGACGTGGGGACGCGATGACCCACCCCGGTGGAGGGCACTATCATGGTGTTGCCAAATCTAACAGACTGTGCAGCATGCGTTTATATTTTGATAGGGAGCTTGCATTTGGTGACAAAGACGTGAAACTTGGTAGAATTGTTCTTTGGACACGTCCGAACATATCTGGACGTGGAGCCACGATGACCCACCCCGAGGGAGGGCACTATCGCAGGGTTGCCATATCTAACAGAATGTGCAACATGCGTTTATATTTAAATAATGAGCGTGCATTCGGTGGGTCATCGTGGCTCCACGTCCAGATATGTTCGGAATTGTGCAAAGAACTATATTGTACCGAGTTTCAAGTCTTCGTCACCGAATGCAAGCACCCTATTCACATAGTTTACTTACAGAGCCCATTAGATCTGGCAACCCTGCGAGTGACCCCCAGCGGGGTCATCCATAGTGGCCTCACTTACAGACATGTTCAGAAGTGTCCAAAGACCAATTGTGGCGAGTTTCATGTTTTTGTCACCCAATACAAGGTCCTAAAAGGATGCTGCATCTGGTAGTTATGGAAACCCTGCGAAATGGACCACCACCGGGGTGGGTCCTCGTGGCTCCACGTCCAGATATGATCAGAAGTGTCCAAAGGACAAGTGTACCGAGTTTCATACTTTTGTCACAAAATGCAAAGTTTGGGTCAAATTTGTCCCTTAGCACCTGGACTAATGATGCTATTGTCATTCAGTTGACAATGTCACTTGAAGACATGAAGACATGCTTCACAAATTAGGTACGCAGAGCTCCGCATGGCTCTGATTTTTAGAGAAAAAAAACGAGAATGCATGTAGAGTAAATGTAAAATTTGTACTACTGCACGTGGCCAACTTAAGAGGGGAAAAAGTCTCAAATTTCCATGATAGACAGGTGTCCAACATAGCAACATTGCAAGGGATAAGCTTTTCGAACGGTTCCAAAAATAATGTCCAACATAGGGAGGTGGCCAACTTATTAAGGTGTTCAACTTTACAGGTTTTATTACATAAAAAACTTTTTAGAATGTTTAACATCATTGTTGGATTGTTAATATATTTGACATTATAGAAAGGTAAAGTAACATACACATGCAACAATAATTCTGGCTAAGATAATTTTCTAGGATTTACTGTGTGCATACTTGAATAAATGAGCGAATGTAATGCTGCTTTTGGTATTGGTATACTTCTTGGGGGGCGTAAGATTCAATTATTAGCCTAACAAGTCGCAGGGTCTTTTCTATAATAAGGTCACTTTCACTTTTAGTAGACCATTAAGTTTACGGTACACCCTGAAGATCCTTTCCTCGTAATTTGGCAGGCTCTCTCAGGTGGCAGTTCAAACAAATGATCATGGGTTTGAAGCTTTTTTGGTAGGTCCTGAAACATGCACGGGAGAGACAGGCAAGAAAACTGAGGCACGGCTTGGGTGGAATATTAAAGAGGAATCAATTTATGGCGAGCTCTTCTTGATAAGGGTAAACTAATCAACTAAGAAATTGTTTTGTCGGTATCTTAGCACTCCAAGGAAAGGATGCGCCGTGATGTAAAGACGTGTTTGAATTTTACTTCCACAAAAAATTGAATGCATAAAACTATAGATATTTTTTTACTCTCCACAATATATTTGTGAGGCGGAGTGGCGCTGCGGTAACGTACGCGCCCAAGGATGTAAGGGTCCCGGGTTCGATACCAAGCCCGGGCATCCCCCACCCCCCCAACCCCTTCATCTTGTGCAGAGTTGGGTCGTCTCTGGCTTCGTCTCGGGTGGGACTCCTGAGACTAACCACCCGGGGGAGTTCACAAAATACACCACTATTGAGACATTGCACTGCACATTGCACATCCCCTCCCACTCATCCCCCCCATCGCTCGCGGTACCCGGGTGTTACGGAAAAGGACCTACCTGTACTAGCTTGTATACATCTAAAGCAAATAAAGGTACCGTGCCAGATGCCCATCAATGGGCGGTGCACTACTAGGCTACAGGAGAGGGACTTCTGCATATACATGTAGAGAATAGTGACAAGGGAAAAGCAGGTTTTTTTTGAGAGAGAGAAGTGTCACCGGAGTAGCTGAGTCCGTAAAAGATGATTGAAAGTGCGCTGAATTCCTGCTAAAAATCCAGGTAAATGATACGTGGGACGGGATGTGACATGATTCGCCGTAGGCGGAACCCAGGGGAACGTGACCTGGAATGTATTTTGTCCCAGTAGGCTTCGCATTCGAGAACTATCCAGATTCATGTCAGCAAAGAACTAAGATGCTCTCTGGATAGTTTTCAGATCCTTCTCTCTCACTATAGTTGCAAAGAAAAAAGCTCAGTAAGCGGAATACTGTAGATCACTGTGTCACTTAATAAACTAACGAGCTTCGCAGGAGCCGGAGATGTCGTCCTAAATAGTTTGTTTTCGGGACGACGCGACGGTTACACTAATGATAACCATTCTTGTGTAAGTACAATTTAGCTGGCATAATGATAATTA
This sequence comes from Catajapyx aquilonaris, assembly GCA_000934665.2. Taxonomy (NCBI): domain Eukaryota; kingdom Metazoa; phylum Arthropoda; class Diplura; order Dicellurata; family Japygidae; genus Catajapyx; species Catajapyx aquilonaris. Next base: position 20,126 of record JYFJ02003377.1, on the reverse strand, counting down.
TGATGCATATAATATATTGAAAGTATTCGTTTCGGACCGGTACTGGAAAAGTCTACCAGTAGGCTATTATACCAGGGTGTCGTTGAGTTGACCAGTCAGACCTGTACCCGTGGCTGAATTGTCACCAGAGGATCATGTTATGTAGAGGAGTCATTACGTCTGGGCAGCCTCATTACTGAGATAATTGATCATTTGCGATTTGGCATCCCTTCAACGACCCTGGGTCGGTCATCAGGGCACCCTTCGACTCCATTGCGTGTCAGTGTGTGCCATGCGACATGCTAGTAGCCAAAAAAGCTGCTATTTTGACCGCGGATGCGATTTCGGGGCTGAAGGTTTCCATACCTCCCAGGATACTTTGTACTTGTCGTTTGAAGGCAATTATCTCAGTAATGAGGCTGCCCAGACATAATGACTCCTCTCCATAACATGATCCTCTGGTGACAATTCAGCCAAGGGTACAGGTCTGACTGCTGGATTCAATGACACCCTGGTATTCTTGGTTTTCACATGTCAAAAATAGGCATCATAGGATTAAAACATATACGGTATACAGAATCGTCTGCTTTTACAGCCTTCTGTAAATACGTATATTTCCTCTTGTTCACTATTGATGTTTAGGTGTATTCATGCACTCTTGCATACTCTTCCTTCTTGTTCTAGTTTACAAAAGCATAGTTAAGGAAATGCTGCCCCCACGGCCCTTTTTCTAAAACATGCTAGTTAATAAAAGGAATTCAGATATAACTTGAACACTGTAGCCTGTCAGGAGAGCAATTTTACATTCCTTGGTAATACAAAATGCACAGTAAAGTTCCAATGTTCTCTTGACAGTAAAACCCCTGACGGTGAGCATTCTGACAAAAGAGAGGCACGTGTCAGCAGACAGAAGTTACGACGTGGAATGCAAAGCGTTGGGCTCTCGACCACCAGCCATCATTACTTGGTGGAAAGGCAGCAGGCAGATGAAGAAGGTGGTGCAAAACGTAAGTGTTATTGTGTTACAATGCCAGCAAACCTTTATCTATGTGTTTCTTGTCCTTGGTAGAAAATAATACAGATGTCTGGATTATTTTAATGAAAAATATTTATATTTTAAAATCTGTTTCTTCTACACATGTAAGGGTTGCGTAATTATTAAAAAATAATAATCTGAATGTTCACAAATCTTTTACAATACATGATAATGTGAGCGCCCTAGAAAGACGGAAAAATAAGCAGTAAATTTTCAATGTCTGTCCATGCAGTTTTCAAAATCTACAGCATCCCTTGCGAGGGCTGTCAACTGCTGCAGATCATTTCTGATCTTGAGCTGGTAGGTAGTATTGTTCATATGATCCCACAGGAAAAGTCCAAATGGGGTTAGTTGTTCCACCTTTACCTATCTCTCTGGAGCAGACTGTGATCTGGGTGCAGTACTGTACCTGGACATACTGGAAAATGACACTCTTCCCCATAAATTACTGAAAACTGGAATTGTCTCCCCCCAAGGGGTTGTGCCATACAGCACTACCGGAATGCAGTCTCATGACAAGGCATCATCTGAATTAGGATTTTAATGGGAGATCTATAGCAGAGCTATTGAATTGTCTTCTGTATGTCGCCACAAAACCCAAACGGTTTTTTCCTGTTGGATAATGTGTAAAACATTTCCTGCCAGGTCAAAATCAGATACAACTTTCAATAATTAACATATCGCCTAAGGAAAGGTTATACACAACATTCTTTCACTTTACACTGAGACCTGATATTGCACGTATAATTTATCGTGCTACTCAAGGTATCCAGATAAAAATGTATCGAAAAAATGTATAACATAAATACGTATCTTTTCCTTTGCAATAAGGCAAAATGCAATGTATATGATAAACCCATTTTGAGATTTGACTTTAAATCTTTTGTTACTATAATCATTCTGACATATGATGTATGCTACAAAAATTATTGCTGTACACCTGTACCGATTTTCAAGTTCATGATGTGATGTTGTGATGTTTATGATGTGTTTCCCCACTCAATAACTGAATAAGTCTCCTCGAAATTGAGAATATTTGAAATATCTGAAATAATATGAAATTAACAACATACGAGTAAATACCGGTAAAGACGGTATACTTTCATCATTTTGATCACTGCATTGGATGAGAAAGACGTGCTTTTAGGTACAAATTTTATCCTTGCAATAAGTGTTTATTAGTGTTTACTCTGATAGTTAAACTAAAGTGAAGTCATACTAGCTGCGCTGTTGGTGTAAGTGTAAAAGGAAAATAACAAGGAGAAAACAAACGAGATGTCTTATCCCAAAAATACCAGTTGGAACGAGGCGACTTTTGATCCCATAGCGAGAGAATCTTTTAACATCTCTGACCCAAGCTACCATGGCATTGTAGAGAAACCCGAGATTCAAATTTAAAATACATTTTAGTGCCTTACACCTCAATAACAAGACGCCGTTTCGTGTTTTTGCGGCCCCTTGCCTAGAAAAGGCTATAAATTAGCATATAAGGGGCCTGTCCAGTAGGAGTTAAATATAACCCTTAGCTCTCCTGCTGTTACCCCTCCAAGTAAAATGCTTCTCGGTCTCCTGTTATTATCGATAATACAGGGATAATATGAATATGACAGTAATTTTTGACAATACGGATTTTATGAGGAGAGTTCATCCGCGCTTATGGTGAATGGACAGCAACATATTTTTCGATATCAGCTGTGCAGGATAGCCGTAAGCCACATCTTTCCTATAGGTTGTATCTCCACATAAACACCGGTATTATTTATGCATTTGTCATACGCGTGGCACCATTTCGAATCTGCTCGTGAGGAATTTGCGCCCACCAGGCCGCACCAGGCAGTAGGACTCTGTGGAGATTTTGGCTGACACAGCTTCTGACATGCATGCATCTTTCAAAACTCTCACCTTAGGCAATATTCTTCGCTGCATTTGAAGCTTAATATTGATATTAATATTTTTACAAGGCATACACTACACTTGAACAGGTAGCCTATGAAGCTTATATTCATAATAATTATGCAGATTTGGAACATTCTCTAAAAAGCGTTCGAAGTAGCAGCCCTCCACATGTTCAAGAAAAATGGCTTTGTGGTGAGGCACAAAAACATTTGCGGTCCACATCGAAACCGTACTGCAGTTTCGAAGATGGAATTTTTTCTGAGTTAAATCATTCTGAAAATAATCTGCCCACCACATCAATATACCTTACGGTGATTTAAATTTAGGAAGTTAGCTTATGCACACCAGAAACACTATACCTGCGGCTATTGCGACCCCCCTAAAGAATAAAACTGCCAACTCCATTACACAGATATTGACTGACACCTGGGAGAATTTTCCATCAAAGGTTTTGGTCGCCTGTGCCGTTGGTGCCACTTTGAGTGAAAATAACGATATGCCTTCCAGAAATTGTCGGACCCTTTCTTCTTGACTCTACGAGGCAAAACTGTTCATTGCACCCAGGTGATTATTCCAACTGGATTGTCGTTTCCACAATGAAAATACTAGTTTGTACAGTATTAACAAATGCAAAGCTATTATGTCGTGGTGGGCTATAGAAGACTGCAAGTATCATTTTGACTGGGGAATTCGTTTCGCCTGACTGCGCGGTTAGACCACAAGTCCCATTTGACGTCAGACGAAGTAATCCTGTGGATTAGAATGCCTCATTTAGCGAGACTTTTTATCCCCGAGCCCACAACTTACCCCCTTATCTTTTCCCCACTCTGCCCCTGTTCCTTAATTGTAAAACACTTTGCCGGATTTGGGGGCCACATTTAGAGCCGAGTCTAGAATATTCTTTTCCGGATGACGCCAACAACCAATGGGGGCGAGTCTTCAAGCCTAATGATTTTTTTTGCTGGAGTGATCCTCTTCAGCAGTAGCTATCTCTACCTAGAACTGAACGTTTTTGTTGGTGAGGAGAATATTATGCTAGGAAGTAACTTGTGTGCATTTTCGATTTCTTTCTTTGCTCAGAACTCCGAGGATCGCAACTCCACCCTGAGCATCCTGACGTTCGTGCCGACAATCGACGACGACGGCAAATACCTGACGTGTCGGGCCGAGAACCCCACCGTGCACGGTAGTGCCTTGGAAGACAAGTGGAGACTTAATGTCCTGTGTAAGTGCTCTGTGTAAGGGGGACGTCCCGCTGATGCCCTCTTCTGAATTTCCAGTTTCTTTGTGTGACGCCGTCATGTGACACGGCACCCCCCTCTGGGTGTTCTATGCCAAGGATTGGCGCTCACACGCTCCGAGTAATTTCCTTAACGCCGGGGGTTGATGTCTGGCGGAGAAGAAGGTAAACAAAGGTCAACAGTGAGGAAATTGAGTTCCAGGGAAATCGCTGCGATTTATGAAGTGATTCTCCTCTTGCGGTGCGAGTTACTGCTTCGTTTCGCTTCGGTTACGCTGGTCGGCATGTGTCATACTAGCCTAATGAGCGACGTCCCTAAAACAATGTCACACAGCCCCATTTTCTCATTTTGGCTGGTATCTTGCATATCCCAATGACTCGTTAGTCACAATGACACATGGCAAAATCTCTCCAACTACCAATACCGGTACCTATAAAAATATTAATAAAAATCAAATTCATACCTGCATATCTGGCATAAATATTTACTACATGTAGTAAATATTTATGCCAGATAATTTTGTTAATATTGTAGGAGTGCAACTTTGACTATGTTAATATTTCATGTCGGTCTAGCTAGCCTACTGTATAAGCATGGTCCCGTGTGCTCGGCGTTGAGAAGCATGCACGCGGTATATCGATACTAACTACTGCCATCATTCATGCCCCAAGCCAAGTGAGGCGAACCAGAAACTTCGCACTGTAAAATCGGCCAGCTCAAAAAATGTGCGTAACTACCTTGCCTCTCTCGTAAAACTCTCCAGCCCGTTTAACACGAGGCGATTGTGCCAGCAGGGAAGTGGACGGGAAAAAAAACCGGGGAAAAAGTAAGAGTCGGAGTGTGGGCACGGGATTCCTCCAGGTCTGCCTCACCTCCCTTCTCGCCCCCTACCCCCACATTCTCTCTGGATTGTTCTGACTAGTGGTGTAAATTCATTGCACGCCACCTAGGAAGAGTAAATGCGGCAGTGCGGGGTAGTTGGGGCAAGGGGCAGGTAGAGCGCCAATCCCAGCACGACTACGACCAGGCGGTGGGAAAGTGGAGCGTGGTTTCGAGAACGTAATCAAACACCCCTTGGGTGTAAATTTTAATGTTCTCTGCGGTAAGTAATGAACTCCGTTTTGGAGTGCAGTGCTTCATTGGGTGCTGTCGGTAATTGAGTAACTGGTTCGGCGGGATGTCCCTTATCTCCATAAACAGTGGTGGAAAGGCCACTTCTAGCTATGGTTGGTACTAGTACACGTGTTGGGTTATTTGGCCAGCCGGAAGGTTGTCCAGTGGCCTGTTTCTATTTTGTTTTGCCGTGTTGCTCTTGTTAACCCTTTTTTAGTATTGCATCCATATTGTCCTCATGTCTGCGAGAGGCATAAGAGTAGAAAGGGTTGAATTTTGGCAAAAGTAGACACGAGAGTGATTCAAAGCATGGTTTTAATAACTTGTTATTAAAAGTGATCATTATGTAATGTACAGAAATGGTATGGCAATTCCATGACAAATCAGCCACGTATGCGTACATACATCATAACCTTATATTTTTATGGCCAAATTTTGGTCAGTCAGTCAAAACAAACAAGCCCTGTTACACTTTTATTACCCCTAATTGACTAATCAGCGAGATGTGAAATGTCATAACAATTTTAAACTAAACTTAATTAGCATGTGACATGATTTGGTGCCCTTATAAAACTAGTTATTATTGATCATTTTTATTATTACATATCCAGACACTTCTATGCATGACATGAACACCACGTATTTTGGACTTGTACTGTACATAAACTACTGAAAACTGTGCGAATTATTCAAATGACTGCAAATAGGGCCTACCTACACATTGATGACGCCAGAGTACATCACATTTGGCCTCCATATTGTGTGAACATTGGTAATTTACTTTCCATTTTAAAACGACTGAAACTGAGATTATTACATAAGATGTGCTAGATAATTTCAGAGCTGAAGTGTGGAATTCATTTTCATTCATTCTTGATGAAAATAATGATTAACAAATTTCATCTTAATCCACATCACTAGAACCGATTATATTGTGAAAAATAAACTTCAGAACGATTTCAATGAAATATTTCAACCCAGTCGAAGTTTATCGTACATCTTATATACAGTATTTTGCAGCTGATGCGCAGTTCGACATAACTCGACATTAAATTGCTGGCCACATGTGAAGGATACAGTGTCAATATTATATTTTTTACACCTCCCTTACAATAATACCTATTGCCAGCACGAAAATCGTTTCTCCAATTATTAGAAACAGTGTAATAGTGGAGCTGGATTGGATAACCAACCCATTATTCTTCCTGCATATCGATTTTCCAGCTTGATATCTTGCAGCATTAACTACTCCCCTGTCACCCTCTGTCACAAAAACCGCGACTTTCTCGTTACTTCTCTCAGGGTAACATTTGTCTGGATGTTCCTGTGATGTTCTAGTATTATCCGTTGCAACATTTTATTTTTATTATTTTTATTTTTATTATTTGTCTTGGTCCCCTCTATTACCCCTACATGTCCCGAATTACAGGAAACACCCTCTATAATAGTGTTTTTTCAACAAGGATCCCTAATTTTTATATATCATGTTACTATGAACATTTGACATTGATTAAAAGGGGCATGTGCTACTTGGTTGTCAACTTCTTGCTTGTATGTAGGCCTACCCCGGACGCATGCACCCCGGACCACAACCTTTAGATACTATAAAATATATGCACATAATTAAAATATAGGGTTAGTGGTTGATTTAAGTTACATGCCATGGAATTGACCAATATAATCAATCTAGCAAACTCTCAAATTGCACTATAATCGTTATACACATATTGCTCACCTGAAATAAAATAGCCGTGATAGTTTGAGAGCGACACTATCCGGTATGAATGAATTTTTTTAGCATTAATTAGAATTCGGGTCAGATAAACTCACGCAATAAGTATTAAAGTGAGAATGACGTGACGAATCAATCGCTGATAACAACTCCTCATTCATATGAAACATAACTCAAAGAGAAGTACGTATTAATATCATGTAATTAAGACCTGTGATATCGCTGTCATAAACGGCGTTGATTGGGGTCACACCTTCCCTCCGGGGCTTTCGGCGTGGCCTCATAATATGTAATGCAGTCAGCGCTTCACTCCGCGTTATTGCCAACACGCGTTACTCATAATAGGAATATCATGCAAAGCGTTCTGGAAGGCCAAACACGACATTCCTTTTGAAATCGTGGGGAAAAAAGAGCCAAGCTTCTCACTGACTTCATTTCCTATATTTGGGGAGAAAAGAGTGCATAAATATTTAACCACGCAGCTCCTTTGACTAATTTTCTCTGGCCATCTATTTCTCCTCCTCGTTTCAAATAATTATGTCGGAAACAATAAAGTTAGGTGCGGCAGAAGGATGCTCCTATAGCATTAGTGGTGCCTGCCAATGCTAATAAGATCCAGTTTTATGCGCAAAAAATAAAATAAAACGTAGTAGCGGGAATGGTGTGGGTAAAGTATATGTAATTCCAGGTTCTACGCCTGTACCCAAGAGAGGCCTGTGTTGGGAAGAAAAGCTCCACCTTAACAATTTTCCATCGAGTGCGTAAAACCCGTTGAAACGTCAGGATCCTTCCCCGAAGATGACGTTAAGCCCGGCGGGGAGACCTTAATCTCAGAGGGCTTGGCTCCCCCTTTCCCTCCCCCACGAATGAAGATTTCCCATCTAAGCCCCATTTGGCTCCGGAGAAACACTTTTAGTCCGCTTTGAGGCCTCGCATGGGAGGGGACCCTGCCTTTTTCTGCTTAATAATAATAATAATAATAATAATAATAATAATAATACGCGATCCAAATAATTATCAGAGGAACACCAACCCAATCACTTCCTTTCTTATTTTTTCACCTCCAAGTCTCAGAGTGGCTAAACAACATTTAAAGACCTCGCTAAAGAGGAGATGGGATCCTGCATTATTTCCAGGAGTTCCACACTTGTTAATGAGCAATTTAATTGGACGAAATTGGTTCCAGCTACATGATGAGTTTGGATTAGTCAAATGGCTACAAGGTCCCGTGGTGTAACGGAAGCACTCTGGGCTCTCGGGTCCAGCGGTCCGAGTTCGACTCTCGGTGGGACTTCTCAGCCTCATGGGAGTGGGAGAAGGAGGTCAATATATTTGGTTTTATTTGCCCAACCTGTAGCGTACAGTCCTGCCTCACCTTTCATTTTGACTATTCATACAGTAAGCCTAGCAGCAGAGTAAAAATACTTAATAACGCACTAGGGTACTGGTGCAGTGAAGCTAGCCGAGTCCACAAAGGTTGAATGCAATGGACTTTTGCACTACTGGTATGCCAAGTGCAGTTTCGCCTAAACTAAAGCCGAAGTGGCACAGAGACTAGATTGCAACATTTTTCTCGGGGGTTTTCGATGCATAGTAACGGATCGTAAAGTTGTCATGCGAGACCAGCCTTTCACATTTTATGACACTGAGACGAATAACCTCTTCAAATCTCGCATTCCAGCCCAAGCGACTTAAATTCCAATCGTCCCTCGGGTACGAATCCGTGTGCAATTTGGGAGTTTGTTTCTCCGCTTTTGCAGTTTCGGCTCAGTTGGCACCAGTGCCCGTGTTCTTTTCCAGACACGCCCGTGGTAAGCCTTCGCATGGGAAGCAGCCTGAATCCAGAGGACATCAAGGAAGGAGACGACGTTTATTTCGAGTGTCACATTCGGGCCAATCCCACCGTCTACAAAATGGCTTGGTTCCATGATGTAAGTTTTTACATACCAAAATGAGTTTTCCTGTTTATGCTTCTTTGTATGTGTATTTATCTATATTATTATCATTATCATTATCATTATTATTGTCATTATTATGATTATTATTGTTATTATTGTTAATAATATTGTTGTTGTTGTTGTTGTTGTTGTTATAGTCCTTACTCATTCATGTTGCAGTACATATGCTTCATTTTGTCATAGTCTCGTAAAGACTCAACTATTTGGACTATGAAAATCTATCTCACAGTTTTAGAATTGCCCCATGATGTAGGCTACCGTATGCACTTCCAACACTGAAGTTAAACTGCTTTCAAAAGGTATCCATTTGTGTACCTTGCTCTATGAAAAGCTTGCACTGGCAACCACTACCTACGTGCAGGTGTAGAGTTGAAATTCCGTAGCCCTAGTCCCCTAAGTTGACCACCAGCACTATCTATGACCGCGGCAAGCCTCGTGCATGCCTTCCCATCGGCCTTAGTCATGCGTTGCTGAGCAGTCACGCCTTCCTTCCCTACTCCTGGATGGCGCGCTCTTTTTGGACGAGCTGGGGATAATTTTATTCCGAGGAAGAGGAATGTATAGTCTGTTTCTTGTGCAAAAACCGGCTGCCGCGTCGGGAAGTGCTCAATATTTTTGACAGCTCCGAGGGTCGGATAACTCAACTTTGTCAGCATAGCGAGAGCTGCCGTTATCAATGTTTCCGGAAACTAATATAATATATGAAAAGAAGATTTGGCTGCGATATTATTCTACCGAGCCTCTCAGCTGGAGTGTGAATATAGCGCAACAATATCTGTTTAACCAATGACTATACACACTATATTCCCTTCGGTGACATTTATCTCTAATGAGCCAGGGGCCATGTCGCGGAAAGACTGTTGGCAATTTTGGGCAATTTAAGCTCCATCCCAGTTTACGCCCCCTATCTTCTTCCCCCNCCCCCCCCCCCCCCCCCCTCTTTCTCCCCTCCACCTCCTCAGGGGTATTTATCGCATCTTTATTCCTCGCCCGTCACCCCCACATGCAAATCCCGGAATCATAAGTCCCGGCCCTGTGTATTTGTCATGCCAGGAAGACGTGGCTACATTGATTGGAGTAATGGATGCGACGAATGCAACTGCGAGAACCGCCACCATCGACAAAATTTGGGGTAATTTTCGTCCTGCCACTGTGAAATATCATAGCCATTTTTTCTTCTCTCCCCCCTCCCCACCTCTCCACCCTACACTTTCGTGATGGGGCTCTCGGATAGGCGTCTTTGCTGTGACACACGAATTATGCCTGCATATAAAACAGGCCTGCCTGCCCTAAAGCAATCTCTCTCTCTCTCTCTCTCTCTCTCTCTCTCTCTCTCTCCCTCCCTCTCACGACGACGAAGACGACGACCACTTTTGAATTCCAGCAGGAGGTTGCAAAATTTATTTTTTGACATTAATCGGGAAAGAGCAAACTGGCAACTTTGACATTGCGGAAAGCCCCAATTTATAAATATTTGCATTGTGAGATATGAGGTTGTTTTATATGATACTTGTTATTATGCGTCAATTTGTTCTACACGTGTAGACTGTCGTTGATGCTCCATGCCGTGTATAGTGGTGATTAAATTTAATGTGGCGGTATTGAACTGGCGATAAATTTGGTTTGATACCAGTAGAGAGATTTTGACATGGACTGTGCTGTCGATTTTATTTCTGACGTAGACCAAACATGTTCAAATTGATTTGTTTTGGCGGAGTAGCGCTTCGGCATTATAATTAATTAGTACATAATTGCGCAGAAACCATGCAGTTACCAGATGCATAACTTAATATTATATGCCAGCTTCACATGTACGCTACTGCAGTACAGTATTTTCAACATAATAACTACGGAATAATTATAACCATGACTTGCTAATACTGCAGAACCTACATATTCATATTAATTATATAGGGCCCTTGTGTTGTGTGTGTAATTACAATAATTATGCATAATGGATAAGAGCCATAACAATGGGGAAGGACAGGCTATGGTTTCTTGGCAGCTGGAGGCTAGAGGGGATTGCCAGGTTACCTAGTCTCTATTTTTCTTGTTGGTTCTATTTCCAAAATATGTTTGTAAGAAATTATGAAGCGGTGATATGGCCCGGACGCGGAGAGAGACTGTGCAGAAACCGCTGGAAATGAAAGATGCTAATGGGAGATGGCAAACGAGGCAGAGAGGGCGTCCTATTTCTTCCATTTTTCCAGCTGAACATCCACCCTCACTCGATTGTGTTGAGAAAATGCCCGGCAACGTAAAGTATCGGAAGTGGCGCACATTTTTACAAGTGATAGGCGGATATCCGCTCACGAACGCGCCGTTGTGATATCAATGGCGGCAGCTGTTATTTTCCGCCTTGTTTCTATATTCGACTATCTGGCTCGATGTCACACCACTTTCAAACATACAGGGAACTTTAAGAGGTAGATGGAACAGTATTGGAACTCCTCTAAAGGGCTCAAAAGAAATACGCTTTTCACCTTTCTCTGATTGTCATGGCATGGCCAGGATACCGCAGAGAAAGTGTCTGTGGTCAGTGTTTGCATTTACAATGATTAGTAACGTAAGTGTAAGGTGATTTTTCAGAGTATGTCTCTATGAATAAAATATAGGCTAAATAGCATGGAAAATGACTTCATAATTTAATATGGATGTTAAATGCTTTTCTCGGATGTCATGTAATGTCACAGAAGTAATATTCATTTACATTCATTTTCTATTCGGTTTTCGATTAACTGTTGTATTCAAGCACATACTAGTTAAATGCCTAATTCGTAATTGTACGAGGTCCAGGAGGTATCCTAAATAAGGTCAATGCATGGCTTAATTCCTAATAAATCCTATAAATCCTAGATCATTCTAATACATGCTAACGAAATTATACGTCATAATCCAAACATAGCCTATATATTTCCCGAATAATTTGCACAAAATTTTAGGAAATGGATAAGCGTAATTCATTTGCTGTTTATCTTCAGTGATCAATATTTAGAAAGTTCATTCTCGATAATCTATAGTAATCCTTCTTGAAGGACTTGAAATTCCTTCTTTTCACACTATCAAAATCGTCAGAATTACATTCCAAAAATGTTAGCTATTATTATTATTATTATTATTATTATTATTATTATTATTATTATTATTATTATTATTATTACTATTATTCAGATATAAAGTATTAGAGACGAGTGTTCCTTTGTGCTCGTCAGGGTGATGTGACAATCAGAGTTGGGTCTTGGATTCGATTAGCACACTTATAGTAGGCAGTGGCATAGTTGGACGGCAGCGTACAAACATGAAAATGATGGATTGACGGTTGAATCGGCAGGCATGAAAGTCTCTCTATTTAGTTAACAGCAATGGTTCACCTGTAATGTGAAATCCCCTCTGGCTGTTTCTGCGATTAACGTAAGCCCTGGAGCTGTCGCAAATTGGCATCAGCGCCCTGCATAATCTCAGGGCGTGCAGAATGAAATTGGCCGATTTAAAAATAGGGTTCGGTTCCCACCCCCCTCTACTCTCTCTCTCTCTCTCTCTCTCTCTCTCTCTCTCTCTCTCTCTCTCTCTCTATAACCCTTCCACCACCTACCTATACCTACCTACCTAGCCCACCTGCGCTTCACCTGTCACTTGCCTGCCTATTGATTTCTAGAGGCGTAAAACCCCAGCAGAGAATATTTGAACACCAGTGCGAAAAATGCCCACAGTTTTCTGCAGTTCTTGGGAGACAAAAAAAGGAGATTGGCCATGCATTAAAAAAGAATGGGGGCATAAAAAGAAATGAATGTATCTACTGTCGAATGCGAGCTGCACGTTTTTACTTCTACATGAGTTCATCGCAGTCGGTGTTCATTCGGGTGGCCCAACTTTTGTGCATATTAAGGCAAGGGGAATTGTTTACATATGGATGAAGTGGGCTGGTTCCATTGGACGTATAATAATTTTGGCAGAGAGGAAAGAGAGGCTTCATGTAAATTCAGGAGATTAGAAAATCCGGAAATTTGTTATGCGATGTTGACAGAGTCCGTAGTGGTTGGGGTTCGGGTGATTAACACCGCGCGATAAGTGCCTCGCATATTCCGCAAACTTCTTACCTAATTTGGCACTTGTTCATTCCTGGTTTGAAATCTCGGGACACGTTCCAGAATACAAACACGCCAGGCTGCCTCGCAATTTATTTCGCCCTTTCTCTATGCATGCTTTACTATATCCTTTTTTTTGTTGCTGACATACAGTAATAGCGCTATTGATGTTCCGCAGTTCGACTTTAATACAGGGATGAACACGTGGGGCCTGAGAGGATAATGGGGCGTAAAATTCATTGATTGCCAGTCAGATAATAATCAACATCCCTCACTATCACCGTGTCACTTTTTTATGTACCCAAATAGGGCCCGTTATTAATCTGATGAAGATAATAGACAGGCGCATAATAGTCAAGATAATTGATGCCTGTAATGTGGAGAGATTGAGTATCTGCTTAGACTATTTATTGCTGTTAATTTTAAACTTTTTTTGTAGTGCACGTGCATTAATACGACTTGTTATTCATAACAACCTTTTTAAACAATAAATTTGAAAATCACTAGAATGCTTATATTTTTATAGCACAAATGCTTCTGCTACAATTAAATTATGCTTTGATAGAAAGAACTGTTCAGATGTGAATGTAAGTAGTTCCCTAGTCAACGCCGTCAGGAGGCGGGATTCTGGGCACACCATTACTTGGGTGAATGTAAAGGGGCTATGAATGGTGTGAGGTAGGTGGTGCAGGGTCTAGATTCTAGAGGGTGGGAGGTGTTTCAATTATGTGATTATATAAGTTGGCGACAAAGTTAGCGTATGAGCTCTTTTGAATTCCGGAATGGAATTTGTACTACCTATTGGATAACGGAGAATCCAAAGCAATCAGAGTCATTGTCTCCTCCACCCCACAAGCCGACGCCCCTACCGATTGGTTTTCGCTTTGGTGTCCCCTTAAATCCTTCAAGTACACCGTTACCACGGTCCTTCTTGTTGTGTGCAACTAACTGAATAAGCGGTCACCGCATCCATTCTGGGACATTATTACGTCTCGTAAAATGAGGTTTGGGACAATGACGCCCCCCCNCCCCCCCCCCCTCCCCCGGCCGTCTGCCCCACCGCCCAGATAATTATGGCGCCCCCAGCAAAGCCAAGTTTGGTCTGAGGGGGCACGGGATAGGAGGTGGTTCAAAGGCTATTGCAAGCTTGAAATGGCCCATCTGCTCCTTTACCATGGTGTTTCCTGGGTTGACCAGGGGATCTTTAAGCCACCTGGAGTTCTGGGCCTCTTCTGGCCTCACTTTTTATATATCTGTTCGGAAGCAGAAACCTCAAATTACTCTTGCCTGTTCTAACCATTCGTGTTGCAACATGTTTGCTTCCATTTTGGTTTACCTTCCAGTTCTGCAGCAAACTGTCATTTGGTTCAATCCCAAAAGGAGCAGTTTACGTATGTTCTGGGGCGTCATTTTATGCCTCTTTGGAGTGTTGGCTACTCTAGAATTTTGCTGAAGCGCTCATTTTATGTCGTAGTCTTGATTTTCTCCCACTTCAGTTGTAGGTAGACTATATCTGACACGCTTATTTGTGACCTGAATATCATCAGTTACATATGGAGGGACTATTTTTTGTGATCCCCAGGGTCGAGAGCTACGACACAATGTGACAGCAGGAATCATCCTCAGCAATCAATCGCTGGTTCTTCAGAGTGTGAGCCGAACAAGCAGTGGTCTCTACAAATGCGTAGCTACAAACGCCGAAGGTCAAGGCCCCAGTAACCCAGTGGCACTACGAGTCATGTGTAAGTATCTGAATTCCTTATATCCCCTTGTGAGAGCTATATGATACAGGGTCATTTGGGCAAAAAGCCTTCCTTTGCTGCATGCCATCCGTCCTCCCACCGATAATGCGGCTCAGAAAAAGATGCTTTGTGGCAAAGGCAGCTGATCTCATCAGTGGACTTTCATGTCTCTAATCTCCTCCAATTACCACCTCGAACACCTTGAATGAGATGAGAAGAAGCCGGCTCTTCTTTTCTATTAATTCCCTCTCTTCCTCCCATCCTCCCCGCTCCCTTGCCCCCCCCCCCATCCCACTTTCCACGACCAAAGGCATAAGAAAATGAGCCCAGTAGTCCATTCGTCTCGACGAAGAGGGGAGGTTTGCTGCACTTCAAACATCTGAGGAACTCACCACCTTTAATTGGGTAATTAGATCCGCAGAAGAGGCTTATCAATTGGGGAATTCCTACCATTTCCATCCTAATCACCAGGCAAGAATTTCAGGGCTCTATTTGTGCATCTCTGAATGGTTGGTGCCCACTATACCGCCCATCATCGGTACCAATTAAATTTGAATCGGGAGATGAGAGTGCTGCAGCTCTCCCCATACAAACATGTCCTCATCTAAAATGTGAAATTGGCCAATGGTATTCTCAGCAGCTATTGGCGGATTTTATCATCGCGATTGGGACTGAGCAGACTTATGCTTTCAGCTTGTTTCGAGAAGGGATTACCTTAATTTTATGGCTTGCAGTTTGTAACATTTGGAGATTGCCTCGTAATACTCTTCTACGTATATTTAGGTGTCATACTTTTTATGATTTTTACTTATAAGTAATTAAAAGTTTTATACTTACCACGATAGTATATTTACCGCCATGACTTCACTGTAAAAAGGGTGACGTATTATATTGCGCATTCCGAGATGTAATTATTATACTGTAGCCTGCATAAATAGCCTAGTAATGTAAATATAGGCTATTATATTGGCCAGTTGCATACATTTATTTTCTTTTCCCAATACAGTAAAATTCAATACATTAAATAATAATAATAAAATAATAATAATAAAATAAAAATAATAAAATAATAATAATAAAATAAAATAATAATAATAATAATAAAATAATACAAAAATAATAATAATAATAAAATAATAAAAAAATAATAATAATTAAATTTTTCAATACAGTAAAACATACAATAAAAAATACAGTATAAGTCGAATCTCCATGGGACCGGAAAAAACTTCGAGTTATAGAAGATTCGAGTTAGAGGAGTTTGGAATTTTTAAGCACATAACTCTATAAGGAAGCCTACCTTTATATCCAGCGACGAAAGATGTTCAAAACTTAAAAATAACTGTCACTATCACACTTACAATGTTCCTCGTTGTTTTGTTGTACAAAAAATCTCCGTTACGGACATTTGCATACTCTTAAGTTTCAAGGATTCAATTGTCACAATTGAGTCAAACACTTCTTTCGGTACGTCTGGTAGACGGAGATCAGGACATTGAGCCTTTCTGTACATGTGGCCTACTCTCGACCCTTCGGCTGGGAAATGAGAAAATTTCCCGTACTCGCCAACATGAACTTGGACTTAGGGAGACTGAAAATGCATTGATATCCCATCGTAAGGCCCTGCCTGCACTTCGAGTTATGGAGAACTTCGAGTTATAGAAATTCGAGTTAGGGAAGTTTATTTCCTATTATTTTACATTGTGACCAACCAAGCTCGTCATTTTCTTCGACTTGTAGAGAACTTCGAGTTGGGGAAGTTCGACTTATAGAAGTTTTACTCATGTTAACCATACTTGCACAACTATACTGTACAAAACTTATTTTATATACTATAGCTGTGCATATGCAAGATGCGGTGGTGCCACGTCGCACAGCTAACTTTATGCAGTCCAAAATGCTAATAAATTACTTTCTACACCCCGTTCCAGAGGCATTAACAGCTGTTATTACTACCGATGCGTTCTAACATTTATGTGTGCGTGTGGTTTTCTTATTTCTTAAAAACGATCAATCCGGGATTCACACTGTTCGGGTCTAATAATTATTATAAATGATACATAAAATGCGATAAATCGAAGAACGATGGATGCGAGTTTAATTCTCATTGTTTAAAGATGATGATTAGGAAGGCCTTGCTCTTACCGGGCGTGCGGGAAGCTGAGGGGGAGTGGTGGCTGGGGGCAGCTTGGCTATGTCGCAAATGCAGATTGATTTTTTTTTATTTTGGAAGGGGGTATACTGTACCAACCCAACCCTATCTAACCATACCTAACCTTCCTTCCTTGCGGATACAGACCTATATTAGCGACACAGTCTGCTGCCCCCACCGACTACTACCCTCCCGCCTCCCGCACGCCAGTAAGAGCAAGTACAGCCGATAATTATGTTCCTGGGCCATAGAAATTGAACGATGGATCCAGGAAAACGATACATCCAGGAATGATAGATGGAAGTTTCACTGTACTCCCTTTATGGGGGGTTAGAGCGCGAGACATCCAGGCGCCATGTGTAGAGCCTTCCATTGAAGAGTTTGTGTGAGTTGTATTTGTGGTAGAAAGACGGCAATTGAATACTCTGGCCACGCTATTCGGGATTCCTATTGGCATTCGGGCTATAGAGTGCGAGGATGCGGGTGAAGAGAAGAGGCAGGCAAGTGGCCTGGGGGGAGCTTGGTAGTCAGGGAGGGAGAGGGCGGCGCGGCGCGGGCATCGGCGCGGAAGTTGGCTTCGCAGGTATGCCACTTACCCAGCTTCTACTGGCTATCTAACCTCGTTGCAATGTTATTTCAACATTGAATGTCAGCATCGGACCTGTCCATCTAGGCCTTGGAAAGAGGTGAGTCAGGAAGCTAGGTTGAGTGAAGTTATGACTGACCTTCATGGCCTCTCTTCAGGGCATACAGGGCGTCGCAACTTTTTTGTCCGAACAGTTATCGGAAAAGCCTATGTATCTTCTAGCTATGTAGCCAGAATATGCCCCAACATTTCTGGCACATCCCTCAACTGATAAAGCCAGGGAAGCATCACTGGTTGCAAGTCACTGCTAAAAAATAAGCAGCTTAGTGCAATATTTCCTATAATTGTTCGGACAAATAAGTTTACACACCCTGTATATGAGCAGGACTGTCGATGACATTGAGGACTAGTTGTTTATAAGAAAATTAGAGATAATCTCAGATTACGTGTGACGCCTCCAAAATTTTCCTTCATGTTGTGAACGTGTTGTGTATTAAGGTGCGTTTACAGGTGAGCGGTTCGACGAGCGAAGTGGAGCGAAGTCTTCGCCGAGGCCGAGTACGCCAAGTAACCAATATTGTTTGAGGCGAAAATCGATTGTTAATTTCAGCCTCGGCGAAGATTTCGCTCGTCAAATCTCTCACATGTAAACGCATCTTTAATACGCGTGAATGTTTGGTGATAAATGTACGTACCTTCTAAACAAGATTGGAAAATCACGTGAACGTGATTACAGTAGACTTTTTCTCAGTCTTTCAAGTATGAAACAGCCGAGGAATTGCATCATCGTAAACCGGTATAACTTCAGGAATTAATTCCACAGCCCCTGTTCCAGAGCGCCAAGTAAAACGCAGGGTGAATCCTCGGCACACTTGGTCAGGAACCCAGGGAAACTAATTTCGAAATCCAACGATAACCCGCCCGTAAAGTAGACTTGTGTGGATAGAGTGAACCCGGAAAACCGGAAGTGGCGGTTCACCGAAAGTTGACCATGACACCTGTTTTGGTCACTCTGAGAATCCCAAAACCGTTTGCAGCTATCTAACAGCTAGCTAGCTAACAGAGCCGTTCTATAATGACTTTTTTTCGATGATGAGAAAAAGTATAAAATGAAGTAAGGGAATGACACGTATTTTAGTTATGTAGGCCTATTTCAAACTAATAGGTCTACCTTTCCTGTAATGAACATAGTTTAATATTTTTAAAACATGGGAAGATTTTTATGCACCACTTCTCTTTACTACGAAAATAGGCCTACCCGTAGATGTTGTCATGGATGTCATGATCCAAGTGTGGTATGACATACTACGGTACCAATGACCTAGCATATTTTGACGGGTCTCATTATTGTCAAGTGCCCATTGTGTAACACTGATTTAGATTTAATGGGTATGCCACCCTGGGAGATTAGCATGAAGCTTTAGTTATTATTGGGAAGATTGGCAAACGTTTCATAGGCGGAGGCGGAATTTCCGATATTATTTCCTAGTTTTATTACTATATACACATTGCGTAGGGGAGGAGGAGTGGCGCTGAGGTAGTGAGGTAACGTATGCTCCCACAGGTCCCGAGTTCGATCCCAAGTCCAGCCATTCCCCCTTAATCTCGTGCAGAGTTCGGAGTCATCTCTGGCTTCGTCTCTCGTGGGATTTCTTGAGACTAACCACCAGGGGGAGTTCACAAAATGACCAATCAACGACATTGCACATCCCCTCCCAGTCACCCTGCCCGTGGGCCCGGGCACTTCGGTAAAGGTTCCAGTTGTGTACCACACTATCAGAGGTATAAGAAAGGTTCGTGATAGCAAGAGCTTGGTGATACATACCTCGCAACGAGGTCAAGTACTACCCGGATGATGATGATGATGATGATGATGATGATGATGATGATGATGATGATGATGATGATGATGATGATTATTATTATTATTATTATTATTATTATTATTATTATTATTATTATTATTATTATTATTATTATTATTATTATTATTATTACTATTATTATAATATGCTGTATACATTGTGCGGTCAGTTCGTTAATAATGAACATGTCCCTCATGGCTCCCGAATATATCTTGCATGAACTTTTTTTAAACTCCCAAGTCAATTACTCCAGTCTAGGCCGATTACTATCTAACTCTCTCTAACAGTCTGTAATAGGCAATTGGAATAGGTTTCTTCATAAGCATAATACCGTGATTGCGAATGCTCGACTTCTTGGGCCATGCAGCCTGATGACAAGTGGGAGGAGGGAGAGGAAGAAAAATGAGAGAAAATGACTACGCCCATCTCATCAAAGCGAGTAGGGTATACTGTAAAAACATTATCCAACTTTAACTTCCCCTTTTTCCATGCTACTCACCTGTCTGATTAGGTCGATGTTGGCTTAAACGGCAGATGAATATTTACCAATCGACCCAATAGACAACCAGAGCGTCTTCTTTTGTACCTCATTCCTCTCGTGTTGCATTGTATAGTATAACCAATAAAGTGCTTTTTTGTAATACCCCTTGCCACCCCTTACGGGGTATTCGGGGAGGCCATGTTAGAAGCGCCCGGTCCTACGGGCAGGGGGACTGAGGGGGGATGTGCAAGGTGCAGTGC